>JACEFZ010006185.1:0-57500 GCA_014155875.1 Cepaea nemoralis | reverse complement strand
TAAAAATAGCACAACAAACTAAGTTTTTTTAAATAATAAAATATAACAACAGCATGGTTTATTTAAAACACACGAAGTATCCTCCACGGGAGGGATACCACCAGTTATAGGGGTGTGCAAATGCCTGCTTATTCTATAAGTTTGTTTATAGAATGTCTGTTGATGTTAATCATACTAGGGGAAATCAATAAGTATGTCACAAATGGCTGTAGAAAAATAACTAAATATGATAACTTGAAACCAGTTTATTTTTATACATACATTGTCCCTTTATTTCTCAACATAATTTTCACCAATATTGATGCACTTATCCCATCTTTTTATCAGTCATCCCAAACCAGCCGCATAGAACTGCATGCTCTTTTTTCTAAAACTACGTTTTCACTTCACATTCAACTTTGGCATAATTCGCAAAATGCCAAGGTGGGTTTTCAGTGGACCAAAAAGGTGGAAATCGTTAGGGACTAAGTCAGGGCTATAAGGTGGATGTTCCAGAACTTCCCACCTTAGTTTGTTAAATTTTTCCTGAGTTAATCAGGGGTAGTTTGCTGTTGTGCATTTTTTGTGGGCAAAAGGACTGCCTGCAAAGGACAATCATAAGGAAATGCTTCCTGTTTATACTGACAAATGTTTGTCCCGTAAAGCGGTGCATAGCTGGGTAGAAAACATCCTTCTTTGCCTTGTGTCCAAAACTTCAAGGTTATGCCATCAGCAGAGAAGGTTATGCTGACAGTGTTCTAGGATTGCCAAGGAGTGCTTTTAACCAATTTCAAGAAGAAAGGTGACAATGTGAATTCTGAATCGTACTGTGAAGTTCTATCAATGCTTCATGATGCAATTCAAAGAAAATGTCCAGGACTGCTGACTAGAGGAGTGTTGCTTCTTCATGGCATTGCCAAACTACTTGAAATCAGTATTAACATCTAGAGAGATTAATAACGCATTAAAAATTAGAATAGTCAAATGCTACGTATATTCAATGCTACTGTATGGCGTGGAAGCCTGGACATTGAACAAGCAGCTAGAAAGCCACATAGTAGTTTGTACATTTTTAATCTGACTCAATTTTTTCTTCTTGTGTGCAAAGGAAAGTCATCTCTCACAGTTGCTTTGTTCCGGCTAACAGAGCTGGAGGCGGGAAGGATATTAGTTGATGATGTTGACATATCCAAAGTTTCCTTGGATGAGTTACGGTCAAAGTTGTCTATCATTCCGCAGGATCCGGTGCTGTTTGCAGGAAATCTTAGGTTTGTGTTATTGCTGATATTGCAGCTGTCTTTAACTTTGTTACAACTAGCAGCGAGTCATTATAGTATGCTTTATTTCATGTCTAACTTTTCTCTTTCTGCGTTGTGAACATTGAGAATCTGCCAGAAATTGTCTGCACAGATGCATGAAACTCTGTAGCACTACGCCAACACAGAATTAGTTTTGTCATACGTTTAAAGCTGAGAGAGATATTGAGGAAAGGATCTGAGCACTTTTGGACTAATAATTTGATGTCCAATGAGGATGATCTGTTGACTAACTAATTTTAATATGTTAAACAACTGTGGATATATTAATTGCATATAAAGTATTGACGTTGAGACTCTAGTATCACATTCTTGACAGGTTCAGTTCATAGTAACGGCAGGTTGGATTACAAATTCTCCATATTCAAACAGCATCAGTGACTGTGTGTTATGTATTTCAGCCAAAATATGATTCATCTATTTATTTCATTTGATATATAACTCTACAGTATGTACCTGACGAGATGCAGCAAAATATGCCAGGCAATACATTGTGCAATCCTGTGTTGAAATTCACTGAGGGCGTACATTGTTTTGAACCAAAACTGAGACTGAAGGAAACCTTACTGCATGCGATTACTGTCAAATTATAGTACTTGGGCATATACAGAAACACAGTTAAAGGATGTACTGGAAGTAAAAGTGGATTGGAAGTGTGCACAAGGAATACAACACCCTATTTGTGAAGTCAGTATCAAGATATGGACTGAAAGATGCCTGTATGAATACACCATGAAGACATAGAATAGAGGATGCTGGGAAATTTATTATTTTGATCTTTGATGAGGAGATGAGTCTTAATGATGTCGATAATGATGTTTCTGCAGTGGAATTACTTGAGTTAAGAAATGATATCATAGTCTTAGGACATTCCCATACATGATATAATCCCATATTCAACAACCCATGAAGAGTCCCAATACTAATAGTACCCGTTGCAGTTTGATTACATGTTGATCTGGCCTTTTCTCAGAGTACTGAGTGTTAGCCAAATCATCTTGGGCTGGCTTAAAACCATTTTATATCTCTTCTGGTGATAAATCAATTGTGGGTTTGCTATTCTCTAATTTGTTTAACAAATAATGAATAACATATGTTAAATATGAGTAACAACAAATTTTTCAGTTATTTCAATAAGATAAAAGACTTTTCATTTTGGCCTCTTTTTTATAGATATAACCTTGACCCTTTTCATCAATACTTGGATGCAGAAGTATGGCAGGCACTGGATAAATGTCATATTGCCAGCATGGTAAGGCAACCATTCACATCCACCGTATGTTTTAAATGTCATATTGCCAGCTTGGTAAGGCAACCATTCACATCCACTGTATGTTTTAAATGTCATATTGCCAGCATGGTAAGGCAGCCATTCACATCCACTGTATGTTTTAAATGTCATATTGCCAGCTTGGTAAGGCAACCATTCACATCCACTGTATGTTTTAAATGTCATATTGCCAGCTTGGTAAGGCAACCATTCACATCCACTGTATGTTTTAAATGTCATATTGCCAGCTTGGTAAGGCAGCCATTCACATCCACTGTATGTTTTAAATGTCATATTGCCAGCATGGTAAGGCAGCCATTCACATCCACTGCATGTTTTAAATGTCATATTGCCAGCTTGGTAAGGCAACCATTCACATCCACTGTATGTTTTAAATGTCATATTGCCAGCTTGGTAAGGCAACCATTCACATCCACTGTATGTTTTAAATGTCATATTGCCAGCATGGTAAGGCAACCATTCACATCCACTGTATGTTTTAAATGTCATATTGCCAGCATGGTAAGGCAGCCATTCACATCCACTGTATGTTTTAAATGTCATATTGCCAGCATGGTAAGGCAGCCATTCACATCCACTGTATGTTTTAAATGTCATATTGCCAGCATGGTAAGGCAGCCATTCACATCCACTGTATGTTTTAAATGTCATATTGCCAGCTTGGTAAGGCAACCATTCACATCCACTGTATGTTTTAAATGTCATATTGCCAGCTTGGTAAGGCAACCATTCACATCCACTGTATGTTTTAAATGTCATATTGCCAGCATGGTAAGGCAACCATTCACATCCACTGTATGTTTTAAATGTCATATTGCCAGCATGGTAAGGCAGCCATTCACATCCACTGTATGTTTTAAATGTCATATTGCCAGCATGGTAAGGCAACCATTCACATCCACTGTATGTTTTAAATGCTTTGCTTTGGAATAGTTTTATATGTAACAAAGAATAATGGTTCGTTGAATACAGTTGATAATTTTCTTGTCTTTATCCTTGTTTCACCTTTCTTCTTTGTATTATCCTTAACTCCTATTAATGTGCAACCAATTCATGCTATCTTGTGCAATCTCCTGAAGTTCCCTTTATGTCCTCCCCATGGAGGAATTACATAGTTCTAATATCTAATACTCCAGTTGCCAATTCTGGAGATTCTCCTAGTTGAAACGAGGTAATTCATTGATCCAGACTCCTTGGTGGCTTTCTCCACATTGTGGCCTAACTGTTCTAGAAGAAACTTCTGTCATCTTCATTGGCTGAGCTATTAATTGTCCTTATCTTTAGACTTGTTTGTGTTTGTTGGATTGTGCAGCTATAGTTTTCTACGGAATGGGGTAGCCAGCCCCATGCTACCCCTCTATAGTTGTCTCTGATAACATGCGTTGTCAGTTACAATGTTACTGTTCTTTGTTTCCTTCACGGGCCCCAGTAACACATGGGCTTGTGTCATCTTTCAGCTTCAGATTAATAAGAAACATCTGGAGAGATCTTTGGTGTATCCTTCATTCATAATGGTATTCACCATCACAGATTTCTATCAGTCTGTGGAGATCTTAATCTATTTCTGGTTTCTATCCTTATTTCACCTTTCAGCATCAGGTTAATAAGAAACTATTTGGAGAGAGCTTTTGTGTATGCTTCATTCACTGTGGTATTCAGACCCTGAAAACTTCCATCAGTCAGTGGGGATCATAACACTGATCTGCAGAGAGGCTTGTTAGTATGTAACCATATTATGATACAGAGCGTCACATGTGGACTGACAGGGATTACATTTACGCTAGAAATGTTTTCTCCTCAGGTTTTAAGTCTTTCATTGTCAGCAGACTCCTCCTACCCAATGCCTGGCCTGTCAACAGATTCCTCTTACCCAATGCCTGGACTGACAAGACCATTTATCTGTGATAATAAAGATACAACAAACATTCTGGTCATAGAATAGGTAGAGAGGCATTGGAAAACATGATGATGACTAGAAAGGTCACTGGTAGAAAAGACAGAGGCAGAATGAGAGAACTGTTGCTGGGTGGACTGAGACAGTAGCATGATGGAATATCATCAGCAGATTTTATCCAAAACATGAAGGGCCAAGATCTGTAGAGAGACATGCATGTCCACATCAGTTGGTCTGGCACATGATGATGATGATGATCTGATTTGTAACATGGTTATTTGATCCTGTTTCACAGTAATATGTCTAATTCAGAATTTGATTATTTGAACACACATACAAAATTATAAGTTTTTATTTGTTTCTACACAAATCACATATCTCATATCATTTCCTTATTGCTTAATCTGCAGGTGAAGTCCCTGGAACACCAGCTGAACACCAGTGTTGTGGAGAATGGTGATAATTTCTCCGTGGGCGAGCGACAGCTTATCTGTATGGCTAGAGCTCTTTTAAGAAATAGCAGAGTAAGAGCAAACATTCAATCTTTTCTGCTCATTAGATAGCACAATGTCAAAATTTATCTGTTAGTTAGTTAGTTAGTCGCGGTTCCAACTTCACGGCAACGGGTTGTCCCCATATTGCTCCTTTCCTGTGCCAGTGAATATCACACAAAATGCTCCTCACTGCCCTATGTGAACAATGGAATAGACAGGGGTATCAGGCAAGCCAACAGCCAGCATAGGTACACTGCGCATAATGCCGTCGCCAGAATGCCAACACAAAAGTCCTCCACGAATAATACAGTCCATCGTCGATAGAAACGGCAGTCACCAGAAAGACTTCATTGACCCAGGGTTTTATCACATATGGCTCGGTCTCTTTCCACAGGGCCACCCACTGAAAGCACCGCACAAAGCACGAACTTCGTAGCTACAGCTCCGACTCCCAGGAGTCTCCTAAAAATACTGTTGAAAGATACCTAGTTATACTGAACAAAACATTGTAAAAATATTTTATGTGCTTTTTCTAAGACACTTTGTAAGTAAGTATTTATCTCTTTGAGGTTGTTCTTGATGCCATCACTTTGATCTTTTACATGTTCTTCCATTTGCTCTGAATCCATAATATTTCTTCAGTGTGACTCTTTGTGACAGATGGTACTAGGACATTCTTGTGAGGTGGCCAAACTATTTAATCTGTTATCTGTTGGGGTTTCATCCTTGCACTCCAGACCAGTCCATAGGTGCTCAGACCCTCACTCCTCCCCCCCCCCCCCCCCCCCCCCCACCAATATATGCATCAGCGTCCGTGGGTAAGATTGCCAGTTCTATGTTGGTTGATGAGGTCGCCCATTCTCTCGATGTGCCTCCTGTGTCCGAGTCTCTCATTCTGGACAATGATGTAGATTCACTGACGTGAGTCCTCTGCTCTTGACATCTCACAAATGGCATTAATAACTAAAATCTTGTTGCATTTAATCTGTTGTTCTTTAATGAAGTGCATGATTGATTTCAGACCTTTTCATCTTCTAATTTCCACATTTCTAATTCTGTATCTCATGGTTACTCGTGCAGCTCTTTTCTAAGGAATCTCCTCTCTTTGTTATGATTTTGCGCTTGTTAGTTGCAGTAAGCGTGTGTTTATCATTTGTAGTGTAATGTCAGCCAAAAAAATGTTTCTAATGAGATTTGCTTTAGTATTTATAAAATATATTTCTTTCTATGTGACAGAAGTGATGATAACACTTAAAAACTGCTGAAATAAAGTAATACTTTGGCCCTCTGATGTCTTGATGCGATATATGTGTCTGAGAGACATTTATGAGGCATTCACACCAGATCTATCTCAAAGTGTCTCTTTTTAACCTGAGGTGAAAAGGCAAAACAGACACAAAGCGGTTGGAACCCTTTTATGAACTCTCAATACCTAGAAGATAATCCAGACAATTACTGGGTGTCATTATTAAACTTTAGTGAATGAGAAGATAAAAGAGTACTACACCTGATGAGATGCGGCAAAATATGCTAAGGCAATGCATTGTTTTGAATTCCTTATTTAACTGTCAAAGCTTGCTAAGGTTTTATCACATTTGGGACAGGATTTTTCACTTTTGATGATTTTTCACGCACAAGTTATGTTTGATAAACAACAAATATCCTGTAGTAGGAAGCTGCTGTGGATTGTGAAGTAACAACATCCCATATTTGTAGGTCTGAGTGCATGGAGGAATAGGTGTTTAGGAGCAGATATTTTCACAACAGTAGGAAACTGTATTTTGTAAATTATTTTTTAAAAACCAAGATAAATATAATTTGGTAAGACTTATAAGCTATGAATATTTGCTTTCTATCTGGAACTCTTTGGAAAACTAACACCAATTACTGGTTTCCTGTCTTAAACTCTTGGAAAAATTACTAACAAATACTGGCTTCCAATATTCAAACTTTTCACATGCAAAAATGTGCCACCAAATACTGGTTTCCTATCTTCAAGCCATTTTACACACACAAAATTGACCACCAAAGTATGGCTTCATGTCCTGAACTCTTGGAAAAATCACTACTAAATACTGGCCCACTTTTCTTTAAGAGTGAAACTTTTATTCTTTTTCAAATAGAGATACATTATGGTTGATCATGAATGAGTCCTCAGTGAAAACATGTTGTTAGTTTTCATCCATTGCTATGCTCCTGAAAGAGTCTAGAAGATCATCCATCCATCCATCATGTGCCATGCCGGTAAGCGTGGGCGGTCATGTTCTGCCATCTCACTCGAATCACCAGAGTCGTGGATCAGCTCCGTGTTTCTGTCTCGATCATGCCACAAGACCAAGCCTATCCAGGTACTTGCTTCTAGGTCTTCCCCTTGGTCTGTTCCCCTTGATCTTGCCAGTTGTCACCAAGTTCTCCAAATCATTTCTTCTCATAACATGCCCAAAAAATTGTGACTGTCTACATCTCTAATCAGTTTACGATCTTCATTTGTTTCTTGAAGGACTTGTTCATTGGTCTTTCTGGCTGTCCATGGTATTCTTTGCATTTTCCTCAGAAACCACATTTCTACAGCCATCAGATGTTTTTCAGCCTGGCTGCTCATTGTCCAAGCTTCACATCCATATAAAAGTACAGGTTCTATGTAGCATCTCAACACTCTTTTTCTCGTTTCAATTGACATCTTTTTATTAGTCAGTATGTTTTTCATCTTGCTAAAGGCTACTTTTGCCATGGCGATTCTTGTTCTAATCTCTTCAAGGCATCTCCCATCAGATGTTATTACTGTTCCGAGATAATTGTACCTATTCACTTGTTGAAGAATATTCCCATTTACTTGTATATTACATTGTGGTATTTCGTTCTTCCTAGTGACGACCATAATCTGAGTCTTTTTACAATTTAATTCTAACCCTAGTTGTTCACTGTGTGTTACAACCACATCTACTAAATTTTGCAGGTCCTGTTCATTGTCTGCAATCAAGACTGTATCATCTGCATATCTAATGTTATTGATGCATCGTCCCCCAATGTTGATTCCTTCCATATCTTCAATATTTCTGAAAATACTTTCACTGTACAGGGAAAACAAATCTGGAGACATTACACATCCCTGTCTCACACCTCTCTTAATAGGCTGATATTGGCTTACTTATTTAACAACAAAACTTATTTGACAACAAAATAAAATAAATTGTTTTCCAATCAATATTTCAAAAGATCACTCCAAAGATCATATAAGATGGTGAACCTTGACTTCCCATGCTTATCAGCATGGCACATGATGATGGTAATTTTGAAATAGGAACTAGAAATAAAACTATTGCTCGGCATATTCTTATTTACAATTTTGTTTTCACTTTAAGAAACCTGAGTGTAAATAAAGTCTTTGTGTGCGCCACTTCATTGGCACAGTGTGGGGTGCACGTTTAGTGAACACTGCCCAATATTCAGCATCTAACAGAAAGCAGGTAGTACCATCATCTACTGTTATATGGTAGCTCAATCATATCTGACTAAGACCTGACAGCCAATGGCTGTGGGCGGAGGAACAGTAATTTGAATGGCATAAGCCTTATCCTGGTGCAAGGAAATGCAACCTAAAGACTAAATGTCAGTGGCAGGGTAGACCAGGCAGTAAGCCTTGGTCAGCAACTAGTCTAGGATCGAAGCTCTGACAGGTGGACAGTTAGAGCATTGCTTTGCTGATCCAGCAGCTTTTGAAGCTTACCTTGTTCCAGATGTATTGATGTTACCTTTCTTCTGGAGTAAACTAGACAGATCGAGAGAGGGATCATGCTGCTTGGTGCAATACATAGTCTCTACAATTCAGCCCAGGCTTTGTGCTATGGAGAGGTATAATTCCATCCCTGATCCCTGCCATGGGTTGTAGTTATGCTCTTTTTTTAAAGAACAATGTAGTAAACTATTGTCTGTCAAGACGGCCAGGTGCCAGTAGTGCCACTTCGACATCTAAGGTCTTTGATATTACGTGGCTGCCTACAATGACTCAGTTACACATAAACACAACATGGCTGCTATTATTCTGGCTGCATATGCTTACCCACAGAAAAATATGGTACACACTTTACGAGACTGGGTCAACCACAAAGCCATTGAAAAAAATAAATAAATGACCTTTCTTACATGCCCTGAGGTGTGTTGGGCATATGGTGCTATCCCTTATTGTCTAGAATAATTGTCACTTCATGAATGATGTGGTAATATCACACCATGGCTAGAATAGATTAACTGTCACTTCATGAATGATGTGGTAATATCACACCAGCACCTTGATTTCTCCAGACTTTACTTGTATTCATTTACGCTCGGCCAACCTGCGAACCCAGGTCACACATCCATCACCTGATGCAAATTCAAAGTCAGGACCAGTGGGCTAGCAGGCAAGCATCTAGCCACTATCTAGATCCCACTACATTCATACTACTCAGGAAAAAATACCCAAATACTGGGTACCGAACCCCAGAAAGCAGTGTCAGTAGGCAAATCACTGGCCACAACACTAACTTGGCCTTTGTAAACTAATAATTCAACTACGGGTTGCTTGTTTTTTCACAGACATTGATGTTGACAGTTCAATTAAAGATTGCTCTTTTGTTCACAGATTTTAGTATTAGATGAGGCCACTGCTGCCATCAATTCTGAGACAGATGCCCTGATCCAGCAGACACTGAAGGAAGCATTTACTGAATGCACCATGCTGATTATTGCTCATCGAATTAAAACTGTCATAGAATGCAACAAGATTTTAGTCATGGAGGATGGAATGGTATTGATCTCTTTCTTTTCTTTCTGCCATTTATTACTTACATAGCCAGTACTAATTTGTTTATGGAAACAGTATCTATTAGTCGACTCCAGCTGTTGCTATGTAAACAGAAGGACTTCCTGTTAAATGTTAGACTTCCATGGAGATAACATTCTACACATTCGTACAATATCACCAACTATGTACATCATATTCCAATCACCAACTATGTACATCATATTCCAATCACCAACCATGTACATCATATTCCAATCACTAACTATGTACATCATATTCCAATCATAAACCATGTACATCATATTCCCGCCACAGTATCATTTATTTCTTCACTTCAAATGACATATAACTCTGCAGTATGCATGTGATGAGATGCATCAATATATGCCGCGTAGGAAATCGTGCAATATTTTGACTATTTAGCATTTCAGCACTCTCTTTCTTACATTCAGTGATAGTGACTTATTGCATGAGATACTTTTCATTTTCTAAAATGCAGTTTTTGCTTGCCTTATTCTGTTCTTAATCTCTGTTGTGCATCTTTTGTCTGATTTTATAACTGCACCTAGGTATTTAAATGTATCCACTTGGTTAAGAATTTTTCCCTTCTATTGTCATTTTACAGTTTGGTGTCACCATTTTCTTTCATATAACCATTGTTATCATTCAGTTCATTACAACTAGAAACTTTTTTCATGTACATTTTTCTTCTTTAAAAATATTTTTCTTTGTCTTATTTTTACTTTGAAACTTGAAGGTTGACTGAATTTACTGATGTATTATTTTCTTCTTACAGGTAAAAGAGTTTGATACGCCAGGTAATCTTTTGTCAAATCCAACCTCAAAATTTAAGTCCATGTATGATGCCGATATTTCAACCAAGTCTGAAGGTTTTCATTAACAGATTGAAGAATTTAACAGATTGAAGAATTTAACAGATTGAAGAATTTAACAGATTGAAGAATTTAACAGACTGCATTCTGTGACTTCATTTCAGCAGCTGCTTTTTAATGTGGCCAGTTTTTTGGCTTTTATAATCAGATTGAACTCTGGTTAGCATTGCTTGACAGCACGGAAATTGTGAGCATATCATGGATTATCTACCCAGTGTGTGCAGGTGTGCAGGGCAAGAAACAAGCTGATAGATTAGTTGGTGCTGCCAAGAGTGGTAGAAAGAAAACATTATGATAAAACTGATGTGTTGAAGGTTGTCTGAGGTAGAGTGGAGAGTACAGCTGGACAGATCATGTATCCATATTTGGAAAGACTGGCTCAGAAGGCAGTGAGTAGTGGGTCTGGACAATACTGAATCCATAGATTTTTCATCCAGGCAGATTTTTAATCAAATTACTGCCAGGATAATCAGCATGGAAATTTTTTCAATGTGTATGAATGCCCAGAGTGCACTGATGTCAATTCTTAAAATAAACATTCAGTGTTTAACTCTTTCTGCCCCAAAACGTTTCACAGCAGATGGCCAAGGTGTAAAAATAACCATAATGAAAAATCACAGATATATAACTTGCAAAAGTCCAAATACACAATGGAAATAGCCACGGGGCAAGCCAGATATATATATAGTATTCTCTAACCAAATATAACACATATGAGAACACAATACACGATTGCTGAGATTAACTGATTGCCTGCCAAACAAAAATGCGGTCCTGACCAAACAGAAATTCAAGGCAGAAAACTTGAAGTAGGGGTGTGTCACAATAATGCTTTCAAAATGGTTAAAATGATAACAGATGCATTGTAATACATATCAAATTAAAGAGGTTTGCACAGGGAACCTGACAGTGTTAATAATTAATTGATAGGTTACAAATATTATGACAATAATGAGAGTTTTAGTAATAACAATTGAAATTAAAGTGTTAAAAATTATGAAAAAAATTCACTTACCAAGGCGTTATTTTCTATCCGAAGCCGCTAATCCAGTTAAATTTAGTGAATAATGTTACACACACCACTTGTGTTCAAGAATATCACAAGAACTGCTCCATAACACGAATAAAACACATTGAAATAATAATATTATGAAGCACATAATTTTCTATCACTGTCATTGTTACTGTCTCTGTTAGATTTCTGTTTATATTATGACCGTCTTCTAAATAATTAACTGACTACTGCACATGGTTGGTTTTATAATCTTTCACAAAATCCTTTACATCACAATAACTATAATATAAAATGTTTAAAACGGTAATTCTATTAAAATATATGAGGTCCAGTACCAGAAGGTATTGTCACTTCAAATTTCAAATCACAACAAATATCAACAATCATTTTGAATCTCAATTTCTCCTTAAAATGAACACGGACCATGCATGTTTTTGCACACCAGCGGACGGGAAATCTTTCGTTCTAAAGTTTAATTCAATGAGACACTAAAAATTGTGGACTGGAAATGAGAATTGGATCAATTAAAGCACTATATATATGGAACCGTTTGGTCGGACTTTGGGTGCCAAATTTGGGCTCTAGAACCGACCATTCGGTCTCTGGCAGGCAATCATAATTCGTCACACATTGTTTGAGACTGGAAGAGTTTAGCTGTTCTTCTGCGTATGTATTTGTGTGTATCAAGAGAATTAGTTTTGAACTGTTGAAAGCAGCACTATGATATTTCTTTTGCTACACATGTGTATGTATGTAAGTGAAATATAATATAGTTCAAAATTTGTTTACTTTGTTTAGGGAAATAGTATACAACTTCACACTCAGAATGTACAACAATAATAGACCATTTATCAGTGTTCATACAAGTTGTATGTACAGACTGAACACACTGTATATATTGGAGCTGTTGTACATACACAGAAGCTGTTGTTGTACATACACTAGAGCTGTTGTACATACACTTGAGCAGTTGTAGCACATTCACTGGATTTATTGTTGCACTTAGACTGGAGCTGTTATAGCACATACAGTGGAGCACTCCTAGCACATAGAGTGGAGCTGTTGTTGCATGCTGGTTAGTGAAATTGATTACCACTAGGGTAGTCCTTGGTTTCATCCCCTACAGTTGACAAGATGCGATTTCTTCTCAAACGGTTTGACCCTGGAGTAAGCCCGGTCTTATGAAAATGAGTACTATATTGAATGTTGTGATGAGAATCTTAATAGGAGAATGCTATGAGATTGATTGTTATGAGGATGCCATGAAAATGTTATAAGGAGAAAGTTGTGAGAATGTTATGAGGAGAATTTTATAAGGTGAATGTTTTCAGAATGTTATAAAGAGTGTCTTATAAGAATAGTATGAGGAGAATGCTATCAGAACATTATGATGATAATGTTATGAGGAAAATGTTGTTTTGAGAATATAGTGAGAAGAATGTTATGTGAATGTTGTGAGGAGAATATAGTGAGAAGAATGTTATGTGAATGTTTTGAGGAGAATATAGTGAGAAGAATGTTATGTGAATGTTTTGAGGAGGATATAGCGAGAAGAATGTTATGTGAATGTTTTGAGGGGAATGTTTTACCATAAGACCTGGCAGTTCTATAACTATATCTGTATTGGGACTACCTTGACATACTGACTGAGTTACCACTAACAAAACAAGCCAGGTTTTGGTATAAAATTACCTGGCCAGTGGCTTACACATGCGACAGGATAAATTCATGAACTTAAATGCGTCAGAGCATTGGTGTTAAACTTCTTGTGTTATTGGAATGCTTGATAATTGCTCATTTTGTTGAGAATTAATGAGATTTTTTTTTACAATAATCTATTTCGGTTTCTTTTATTCAGGTATAAGCTTTAAGATGTTGGTTTTAATTTATGCAAAATGGCTTCTCTATATGATTGTATTTTTGAAATAATAACTATAGAATGTACTGTGTTTGAACTAGAAATACTGAACCATATAAACCCACAATTATGTCTTTTCAAACTTGATTGTCACTAGTAATACATTTGTTATTACGTTTTTATGTAAATTTGGTTTCAATGATGCTTACACAGCTAGTTAGTTAGTTAGTTAGTGAGTGAGTGAGTGCGGGCTTGCGTGCATGAGTGAGTGAGTTAGTTAGTCGACAGATCATCCTCATTGCACATCGAACCATTCAGTTCATAAGTGCTCAGATCTCCTTCTCAGTAAATCTTGCAGCATATAGAGGCTAATGACACCAGTTCTGTGTTGGTCTATTATTCTTCTTCTTCTTCTTCTTCTTCTTCTTCTTCTTCTTCTTCTTCTTCTTCTTCTTCTTCTTCTTCTTCTTCTTCTTCTTCTTCTTCTTCTTCTTCTTCTTTTTCTTCTTCTTCTTCTTCTTCTTCTTCTTCCGTTCGCCTGAAATATGTTTATAACTGCAATGTTGTCTCTTGTATGAATCTAACAGTCTTTTTTAGTTCACTCAGCGGTCCATAGAGTTTATCTTCCACTGTTGTCTCTCTAGGCCAGAAGGTTCGCCTGGATATGTTGTAGTTTGGGCAATCCTGGAGTATATGCTTCTTTGGCTTCCTTATTTAGCCACACCGCTTTTAACCTGCTGTTCTCGCAGTCTGACCATGGCTGTAGATTCACAGTCATCACTTGGTTCTTGTAAAAGTCTTACATCTCGTAGAGCATTCAGTATATCAGCCTGGCCCATGGCTCGTCCACCCTCCACAGTAACCTTACCTGCAAACTGTCAGCCCACTCATTTCCTTGTATACATGCATGCCCTGGCACGAAAATGGAACTAATCTTCACCAGCCGTGACCGCGCCAGAGACACTGACCACTATCTTCGGTCCCACCCAATCTCTATCTTCCTGAGTATACTCATTGAGTCACTAAGGAAACATGCCGGAGTGAAGGTCTGTGTCTTGAGCCATGTTATTGCTTTACTGACTGCATGCATGTTTTCCTGAAATCTTGGCACTCAGTGGCAATAGGTTAGGGGTGTTAGTTGTGATCTGTTGTGAAATGGGTCAGTGTCATGAGTAAAGCACTCTTTTTCACGCTTTGAGGTATTCTGGGTATATGGTGCTAGCCCCGTATTTGTATAGACCAGTAAGCCTTGAGGTACAATGGGCATGTTTCTAGTCCCATATTTGTATAGACCAGTAAGCCTTGAGGTACAATGGTCATGTTTCTAGTCCCATATTTGTATAGACCAATCCACACATGATGGGTTATGTTGTCAATATCGTGATGGCTGCTTCTACTTCCCAGAACATATCCTGGTACCCATTTTAGGCTGGGTTGACCTGGCAGTCGGGGTCAATTTTGTTTTAAAATCTCTGCCTCGGAAATTGGAACACATAAACACAAAGCTGGTGGACATGAATGACAAGTCTCGTGATGATGATGATGACTTATTAGTGTCATAGTATGATAGTTGGTGTGCTTTGTAAATTCATGTTCTTTGGGAGACTGATCAATTGTTTTATTCCACGCTTTGTAAATTCATGTTATTTGGGAGACTGATGCCGGCAGGGGATCTTCATACTGCTCGTAGAAAAACCAAGAAGTATAAACGGACTGCACCTCGACACCGCAAGGTACAAGAGGAACATGATGAGATGAGATGAGATGTCAATTGTTTTATTCCACGCTTTATGCCAAACAGTGCAGTTCCAGATCTTCACATGCAGTGCATGATAGATGAGAATGCTGATTTCTTCTGTCTGGATTAGTTCTCTTGATATATTGTCACAGCCTGGTGACTTCCCTTTCTTCTCACTAGAATTACACGGAGCAAATGTTGATACATTCAACCTTCTTCTCACTAGAATTACACGGAGCAAATGTTGATACATTCAACCTTCCTGACAGTCTTGATGTCTCTGATGTTTGTTTTGTACCTTCTTGCAAGTTGATAGCTAACCCATTCCATTTTATTTACTCATGCCTTGCTTTTTACATCTATTGTTGATCACTGAACAGAGAACAACCCCATCAGACATTGAGACTGACGGTGGGCAACTTTTTGTTTATCCATTTCATCTCTCTTTTCTTTCATGTCCACACTATCTCACATTCTCATTACATCATAGTTGTGGATTCAGTTCAGTTCAGTGTGGTTATCCTCACTGCACCCCGTATATGTCCTTAAGTGCACATCTCTCCTCTATAATGTACATCAGTGTGCATCGACTTTGCCCTCCTGTCCCACATAAAATCAGACACTGACTTGGAGGTCACAAAAATTTGGTTTAAAAATTCATAGGGGAAAAACAAAGAAAATGAGAAAACACCTAGCAAATTATAACCTGGTCTCCCTCTTACAAATATTTAGGTAGTATGTAGACCAAGATGGGGGAACAGACAGAAATGTCAAAATGAGTATACACAAGACAAGAGGAGTTTTCAAAGCACTAAAAAATATGTGGAAGCCAAAAGAAATTAAATCAGTAAAGCTCTGAAACATGGAGAATGACTAAACCATTTAATAATAAACAACAAACATGGAGAATGACTAAACTATTTACTAATAAACAACAAACATGCATTATTGTTGCCTGTACAGAACAGAAATATGAAATTAGTATGGCAGAATCAATAATGTGAAGCTTACACATTGCAGTGAGGGAAAGATTACAGCACTGGATAGAAAACACACAGATGAAACCTGAAAATAGTGTAGCTAGAAAGTCCTATCACTAAAATAACAAAGCAAACAAAATAGAGGGAGATTTAAAAACACATAGAGATACAAAGTAGAAGCAGAGATGATTCATTTGGGGAGGACCTGGAGGGAGCTACCAGAGATAGCTTACAGATAGAATGGCTTGACATGATTGGTTGAGGACTCCTATGGGGATAAAGGGCATAAGAAGACAGTGACACTGATCTTCAATCCAAACTGTTCCTTTAAACTATTGATGTTTCTCTTCATTGTCAGTGACACCCACATGCCCTGGTACGAAGGTGAATACACTCTAGGAATTGTGGACTTCTTCAGGGATTCAATTGTTGACCTCTCCAGGAATTCAGATTTGGACCTCTTTAAGATTCAATCATGGACCTTTTCAGGGATTCAGTTATGGACCTCTTTAAGGATTCAATCATGGACCTCTTCAGGGATTCAGTAATTGACCTCTTTAAGGATTCAATCATAGACCTCTTCAGGGATTCAGTAATTGACCTCTTTAAGGATTCAATCATGGACCTCTTCAGGGATTCAGTAATTGACCTCTTTAAGGATTTCATCATGGACCTCTTCAAGGATTCAGTTATGGACCTCTTTAAGAATTCAATAATGGACCTATTCAGGGATTCAGTTGTGGACCTCTTTAAGGATTCAATAATGGACCTCTTCAGGGATTCAGTTATGGACCTCTTTAAGAATTAAATCATAGACCTCTTCAGGGATTCATTTATGGATCTCTTTAAGGATTCAATCATGGACCTCTTCAGGGATTCAGTTATGGATCTCTTTAAGGATTCAATCATGGACCTCTTCAGGGATTCCGTTGTGGGCCTTTCCATGGATACAATTCAGTGCTTCAATATGGAGCCTGCTTTAACTTTCCAGATCATGTTCAAAGAATGACTTGATATGCAAGTGTAGATTGGAATGATAGGATGGGTACATTTCTCTTTTGAAGCACATCTTCAGGCTTCTCTGAAAAGATTGTTCTCAACTGGATTTGAACCAAACACCTTTTGTTTTAATAGGTGAATGATATAGCTCTAAACAATTTTCATCAATAACATTCCAACAGGAGCATACAGCCTGTAAATTAGACAAATTAAATAGTATAACCGATGACGTGATGACAGTTCCCTTTGGTTTGTCTCTCAGAAACTGAATGTGGTCCCTGTAGAAATATGGCACTTACTGTGTGCCTTTCTGTCCACAATATCTCTCATTCTCACCACATCACCACATTTCTATATACACCCAGTTTTATACTGTGCAACTGTTTTTAATTTGTCTTTTTATTTTATTTTTTGTCTTTTTTTTTAAGAGTCTTTTTATAGAAGAAAAAAATCTGCATTTCTTTTGCTATAGTAATTCTCTAATTTATTGTACACTGTAGATGCTTGATTATTTGTGACTACTTTTAGTACATTATTTATAATTTGAATAGTTTTAGTATACAATTTATAACTTCATTTATACCTTACATATGTAATATATAAATTGATTTATATTTTAGATAAATAATTTATAACTTTTTAAACTTTAGAAACATGAGATAATAAAAACTAAGAGCTGATAAATAAGAGGCAGGCTAAAAATTAACACTATTCTGTCCATGTTATGTTGTAATAAAATTGTTACTTCTTTATAAATAATTCAAAAGGCTCTGGAATTGTATTTGTAAGTTGCTAATATGTCTTAGTTTAACCTATTCAGTGAAGGTGCCCCATTCTACTGATTCAGTGCAAGTCTGAGTGTATTTTGTTTTAATGATGTAGCATTATTGATTTATCTGTTGCATTATTTGCTTTTTACTTTTTATGTGATATATTTTATGTTCTTTTAAAAATATTTGGAAGCAATGACTGGAGTTAAATGATTGTAAGCTGGGATTTGTTCTTTTCTTTACCCTCACAATTAATGGTTGTATTGAATGGTAAGGCTTTAAACATGTCATAATAGTTTGCACTATTTGTTATGTCTTCTTCTTCTTTCGTTCGCGTGAAATATGTTTATAACTGCAATGTTGTCTCTTGTATGAATCTAACAGTCTTTTTTAGTTCATTCAGCGGTCCATAGAGTTTATCTTCCACTGTTGTCTCTCTAGGCCAGAAGGTTCGCCTGGATATGTTGTAGTTTGGGCAATCCTAGAGTATGTGCTCTGCTGTCTGCGACGCCAAACCACATGTGCACATGGCTGAGTCACCAATCTTGAATTTTGTATACATGTGGTTGCGTAATCTATTGTGTCTTGTTCTGAGGCGCAGAAGAATGACCTGTTCTGGTCTGTCCATAACGTGGTAGTCGTCTTGAGTAAGGTTTGGTGGTCTTCTGACTGATTTGATCATTCTTTTCTTTTGGTGGTATGTAATAGGCACATCTGGTTGTTCTTCTTGTGCTCCTTCCTTAGCCAATCGATCAGCTCTGTCGTTTCCGGGGATTCCACAGTGGGATGGTATCCACTGTATGGTGATCTTACGCTGACTGCTAAGTTCAGAAAGTAGTGTCCTCAGAACTGGCAATTTCCCAGACAGGAGCGCCTCTATTACGGATTTTGCATCTGTCAATATCACCACAGGTTGTGTACCATGGCTGGTATTTTGTAATTTCTCTGTGGCTATCTTGATTGCCTCAATTTCAGCATCATAATTATGGCAGTACTTTCCTGTTGGAATTCTGGCCGTGTCTCTAGTATTATTTGGGTATTCTATATACACTCCCGCTCCTCCATTTCGAACAGCATTTTGTGCTGACCCATCTGTGTAGACTCGGATCCAGAGGTCCTGTGGGTATTCGTCATCAAGGAAGCTGAGAGTGGCTGTTCTGCGCTGTACACTGTTCTGTTCTTCCTTGTCAAATATTCCTCTCACTTTTGACTGGATTTGTAGCGATATTCTATGTTCATCTTTCCACGGGGTTCGCTCTGGAATAGTTGTCAGGGGGATATCAACTGTGGGAAGATCGATGGTTTCTCTGCAGAGTTGTTTGGCCTGGTGGATGAAACTACTTCTTTTCAACCGCCCCATAGCTAAGTTTTCAAATCTGTTCTTCATAGGGTGGCCTGGCAAGCTGAGAAACTTTTCTGCTTGTATTAGTGTTTTTGTATCTCTGCGTTCTCTTAAAGCTTGTGTCCTCCCCATTTTCTCCATTGCTACTATTGGGGTTGATCTCATCCCTCCTGTGATGACTCTAAGAGCTTGATTTTGCACCTTGTCCAGCTCCTGCAATGTAGTTTTTGATGCTGAACACCATGCAGTTGACCCGTATTCCAAGTGTGGTCGTATGCTATGTTGATAAACTTTGCTAAGTATTTTCCCACTGGCTCCCCAAGTGGTTCCAGTTAGCTTTCTCAGGATGGCAATTTTCCTTCTGGCTTTTGCTACTGCTTTTTTAATGTGTTTTCTCCATGTCAGCCTGTCGTCGAATGCTACACCAAGGTATGTTGGTTCCTTATCTTCTCTTAGGGGTGTTCCATTTATCTGAATGCTCCCTGCCTTTTGTTTCGGAGAAAGGGTAAAAAGTGTATCTGTAAGATTTGATGCTTTTCTGTCCATAAGTAAATTAGGACTATGATTTTTCACTAGATTTTAAGTAAACTTTTGACAGATGTTCCTGTTAACGTTTCATGAATTTTTTCACAAACTGCATTCTGTTTCATTTGAAATTATGTGTTACTAATGTTTTTTCAGTAATTATATGGTGGTTTATGTCTTGTTTATAATTATTGTTTTTTTTTTATTTGGACTAATATTTATTAAAACAAAAACAGTCATGCAAATGAGCTCTCTATCCAGGAGACATTATAAAGTGAAGCATTCATGGTATTACAATATTTTACAGTGTTATGATAACTAGATGTGTTATGCAACTTGTGAAGTTTACAGATATGTTATTGCTAGTTTTGTAGTTATAGTATTTGTTTTTAATTTAGTACATGTGGGGAAACCTGCCTTTTTTTTCTATTTCGTAGTATTCAAGATAGCTGCCTTTATACAAGTAGTTTGTAATCAGAACAGAACAAATAACTTCTTGTAATATATGTTATCTTTTCTTAAGGGAAAGCAAGTTAGAAATAGATTTGACGTGAGTTATGTTATATGAGTAACATTATTTATAACCCAGAGACATTCAGTCAGTATTTATATCATCTAGTGCTTCGTTGTGAATATTTTTACACCTTGCATTTATATTTCTAATTACTCAGGAACTGCTTTTTTGTAACTGTTTTCTGACTTGTAATGTTTGTATGTTAGTGTATGAGATGTCATTGGTGCATATTTGTATAGAATTGTTCACAGGAGATTACAAACTTTGGGAAATCTGTATCACAAAACTTTATTCAGAACATCATCAATGGTAGGGAATGTTACAAAGACCTCTTAACTACCCTAAAGATATGCAGACGTCATTGGTATAGACAGCTGTTGAATTCAGTTGAACTTTCCAGTACTATACATAGCAGAATAGTCGATGGAAACAAAAAAAAAGAGGAAGACCAGCGATGTACTGGATAGATAATATTTAGAAATGGACAAAACAATCCCTGGCAGACATGTAAGTGTTTACAAGAGACATGCAATAGGTGGTGTGCCAAATTGAAGACAAATAAACTCAGCTATTTTGATATAACAATAGGTTGTGTGCCAAATGGAAGACAAATAAACTCAGCTATTTTGATATAACAATAGGTCACAGCATTTACATGTGATAGCAACAGAGGCAGGACAGGGTATGACAGAGAGAAATGTTGAAAGGCTTGACTGATGGAATCAGAGGTCAGATGGAAGCAGAGGTCTGCACAGCACAAGCTGTTTGATGATGATAATGACGATGATGATGATGATGAATGATGATGATCATGATCATGATGATGACGATGATGATGATGATGATGACTATGATGATGATGATGATGATGATGATGATGATGATGATGATGATGATGATAGGTGACAGGTTTTGATTTCTAAAGCAGCATTGGCCATGGTGGCAAACTGCACTTCCCTACCTAGACAGTGTTTCAGGTTCAATCTGAACACTGTGGCTATATCACATAATCATGAAAAACACACGGATACAACTACGTTAATGAAAGCTACAAGAATGTTCTGGAAATTTCTTAATCCTAGGGCACAAAGATAAAAGTTTGATTGTTTTTAAATAACAATTATAAATTCATGCCTCTGGAATTCACAAGGTTAAAGAGGTATAGAAAAAACACAAATAGAGAAGACAGATCAAGTAGCAATATTGGAAAGACAAGGAAGGAACTACAAAATACAGAAAAATCTAGGGCGATTTTGTAAGAGATGGCTAAGGACTGATGCTCCATTAGGGTGTAAGATAAGAGCAATTAAATTATGTGTAATCGCCAAATAAAAATACAATCTGGCATGTCATTTGCAGGATGCTATTATCAACCCATGTTTTATTTTCTGGGCCATTTTACATTCAGTAGTTTGCCATTGCTTTCTGCATGGGATGACAACGTTTAAGTCCAGTTGTCCCGGGTGTGGAATGAGCCCACTAGCTGCCATCATAAGAGAAAGTGTCTGCATGTTAAACCTCCCAGCCACACCGACTTCCTGATATTCTAATAGTCTAACCATATGTACATTCAGTCCAAAATACAAATCATTTCAAGTAGCTTAAGAGTTACAATTCTTGTGAATGTCATGTATTATCCAACTGCTTCTAGAGAACTCAGTGTGTTGAGATTCATTTTAAGTCTTGGTCATCAAGCCAGATTTCATCACCTATCTGTGTCAGTTCTGTGAAAACTTAATATTATCAAAAATGCATACATTTGTATGTGTATTTTTGTGTTGTTTTCTTTTAATGATGTTTCTTACATTCAGCATAAATTGCATGGATAAATGTGTTTTTATTTACATTTATGTACAATTAGTAGAAATTAGATACAACAGTTTACTTTTAATTTACATTTGTTTCTTTAATTCAGTAGAAATTAGATACATCAGAGTACTATTAATTTACATTTCTTTCAGCTATTTAATAGAAATGAGATATATCAGTGTAATTTTAATTTCTGTTTATTTCTGTCGTTTAACAGAAATTAGATTTATTAATCTAATGTTATTTTGTATTACTTTCTTTCAATCAGAGGAAGTTACACTGGTATACTTTCATAAAACACTGACATTTCAAATTTCCATATTTGCATAAATACATATATAGCATAGTGGATAGTGCAGCAACAAACACCACAGCAGACTGTGTCTGAGGGTGGATTGTTTGCCTGACCCCCACAGTTCTCTGGTCAACCCAGCATCATCAAATAGAAGTTTCTCTAGAAAGGAAAGATGGCCACAAAGGAGATAGCTAATCACTCTACCTTGTAATGCTGTGACTTCGTAGACCCATTACTTCATACTCTACGGTAGTTTCTGCCATTCAGTTACCATCACCATTTTATAAATAAGATTAGAACTACTACTTAGAGTTGCTTTCATTACATCATTATCATCTTCAGGTTAGCAGTCAAATGATTGGTGTTGAAGTCACCAGACCAAGTCACACTACTGTCTCCTGTACTCAGCAATCTTCTTCGACTCAGTACATCTCTGTGGTCGCCTCTGTGATGAAGGGGTTGCTAACGCAATTTATAATCCTGCAGACTCGTGGTCAAAATACAGCTGCTAGCGATTTGGCAGCAGACCACCTTGCATTGCTTTTCATACAATGGAATGAGTGCCTGTCATTCAGAAAGCAATGGCAAACTACTGAACGTAAACTTGCCAGAAATCACAAACTGCCACTAAATTCTGGACTTGATGGTGATGTCCTGTAAAGTACTAACCAACAGTATGTCAGAACTTCAATATCCGTGTATGCCTGTGTTATTAGTTGTTTCTTGGATGTCCTTGTCTTCTTGTCCTCTAGGATTTTATCCTGCAGCATTTTCAGCAATAGCTTTCACTGCCCATGCCTTGATCAAGATAAGCAACTGACTCTTTTGTACTTATGTCAATGGTTATTTTCATTTATAGTATTCTAGATTGTTTTATTTAGCCTTTTGTCAGTGCAGCTCAGTCTTTGAATACATAGTAACACATCTAAAAAAACTTCCATCTTTAAAAACAAAAATTACTGTTCATAATTCACAGCTGTATAGTGCTATATGCAGTAGCGCTGTGGCTGGCAGGCCTACCTGATATACCTCTTGAGGTGAGGCAATTGTTAAAACTGACCAGGGCTCCCAGGTCGACAGAGCTTAAAGTAGGTACCAGGAAATAGTCTGGGACATTAAAGACAGCCAGTGTGACGTTGACAACATCATTAATCAGTGCTAATGATTCCATACAACCAGCATGCACATGGTATGAAAATAGTTCTGTACTTGTCCTTCTACCACATACCTGGCAGTCGCAGCAGTGCCATGGCCACCATACTTGCCCGTTGGTCATGTGATACCAGGCAGTTGCAGCAGTGCCATGGCCACCATACTTGCCCGTTGGTCATGTGATACCAGGGAGTTGCAGCAGTGCCATGGCCACCATACTTGCCCCCTGGTCATGTGATACCTGGCAGTCGCAGCAGTGCCATGGCCACCATACTTGCCCGTTGGTCATGTGATACCAGGGAGTTGCAGCAGTGCCATGGCCACCATACTTGCCCGTTGGTCATGTGATACCAGGGAGTTGCAGCAGTGCCATGGCCACCATACTTGCCCGTTGGTCATGTGATACCAGGGAGTTGCAGCAGTGCCATGGCCACCATACTTGCCCGTTGGTCATGTGATACCTGGCAGTCGCAGCAGTGCCATGGCCACCATACTTGCCCCCTGGTCATGTGATACCTGGCAGTCGCAGCAGTGCCATGGCCACCATACTTGCCCGTTGGTCATGTGATACCAGGGAGTTGCAGCAGTGCCATGGCCACCATACTTGCCCCCTGGTCATGTGATACCAGGGAGTTGCAGCAGTGCCATGGCCACCATACTTGCCCGTTGGTCATGTGATACCAGGGAGTTGCAGCAGTGCCATGGCCACCATACTTGCCCCCTGGTCATGTGATACCTGGCAGTCGCAGCAGTGCCATGGCCACCATACTTGCCCCCTGGTCATGTGATACCTGGCAGTCGCAGCAGTGCCATGGCCACCATACTTGCCCGTTGGTCATGTGATACCTGGCAGTCGCAGCAGTGCCATGGCCACCATACTTGCCCCCTGGTCATGTGATACCTGGCAGTCGCAGCAGTGCCATGGCCACCATACTTGCCCCCTGGTCATGTGATACCTGGCAGTCGCAGCAGTGCCATGGCCACCATACTTGCCCCCTGGTCATGTGATACCTGGCAGTCGCAGCAGTGCCATGGCCACCATACTTGCCCGTTGGTCATGTGATACCAGGGAGTTGCAGCAGTGCCATGGCCACCATACTTGCCCGTTGGTCATGTGATACCTGGCAGTCGCAGCAGTGCCATGGCCACCATACTTGCCCCCTGGTCATGTGATACCTGGCAGTCGCAGCAGTGCCATGGCCACCATACTTGCCCGTTGGTCATGTGATACCAGGGAGTTGCAGCAGTGCCATGGCCACCATACTTGCCCCCTGGTCATGTGATACCAGGGAGTTGCAGCAGTGCCATGGCCACCATACTTGCCCGTTGGTCATGTGATACCAGGGAGTTGCAGCAGTGCCATGGCCACCATACTTGCCCCCTGGTCATGTGATACCTGGCAGTCGCAGCAGTGCCATGGCCACCATACTTGCCCCCTGGTCATGTGATACCTGGCAGTCGCAGCAGTGCCATGGCCACCATACTTGCCCGTTGGTCATGTGATACCATGGCAGTCGCAGCAGTGCCATGGCCACCATACTTGCCCCCTGGTCATGTGATACCATGGCAGTCGCAGCAGTGCCATGGCCACCATACTTGCCCCCTGGTCATGTGATACCTGGCAGTCGCAGCAGTGCCATGGCCACCATACTTGCCCGTTGGTCATGTGATACCAGGGAGTTGCAGCAGTGCCATGGCCACCATACTTGCCCCCTGGTCATGTGATACCAGGGAGTTGCAGCAGTGCCATGGCCACCATACTTGCCCGTTGGTCATGTGATACCAGGGAGTTGCAGCAGTGCCATGGCCACCATACTTGCCCCCTGGTCATGTGATACCAGGGAGTTGCAGCAGTGCCATGGCCACCATACTTGCCCCGTTGGTCATGTGATACCAGGGAGTTGCAGCAGTGCCATGGCCACCATACTTGCCCCCTGGTCATGTGATACCAGGGAGTTGCAGCAGTGCCATGGCCACCATACTTGCCCCCTGGTCATGTGATACCAGGCAGTTGCAGCAGTGCCATGGCCACCATACTTGCCCCCTGGTCATGTGATACCTGGCAGTCGCAGCAGTGCCATGGCCACCATACTTGCCCCCTGGTCATGTGATACCAGGGAGTTGCAGCAGTGCCATGGCCACCATACTTGCCCCCTGGTCATGTGATACCATGGGAGTTGCAGCAGTGCCATGGCCACCATACTTGCCCCTGGTCATGTGATACCAGGGAGTTGCAGCAGTGCCGTGGCCACCATACTTGCCCCCTGGTCATGTGATACCAGGCAGTCGCAGCAGTGCCATGGCCACCATACTTGCCCCCTGGTCATGTGATACCAGGGAGTTGCAGCAGTGCCATGGCCACCATACTTGCCCCCTGGTCATGTGATACCAGGGAGTTGCAGCAGTGCCATGGCCACCATACTTGCCCCGTGGTCATGTGATACCAGGGAGTTGCAGCAGTGCCATGGCCAC
Source organism: Cepaea nemoralis (assembly GCA_014155875.1). Taxonomy (NCBI): domain Eukaryota; kingdom Metazoa; phylum Mollusca; class Gastropoda; order Stylommatophora; family Helicidae; genus Cepaea; species Cepaea nemoralis. The sequence goes on along the minus strand of JACEFZ010006185.1, from coordinate 31,381 downwards.
CATACTTGCCCCGTTGGTCATGTGATACCAGGGAGTTGCAGCAGTGCCATGGCCACCATACTTGCCCCCTGGTCATGTGATACCAGGGCAGTTCGCAGCAGTGCCATGGCCACCATACTTGCCCCCTGGTCATGTGATACCAGGGAGTTGCAGCAGTGCCATGGCCACCATACTTGCCCGTTGGTCATGTGATACCAGGGAGTTGCAGCAGTGCCATGGCCACCATACTTGCCCGTTGGTCATGTGATACCAGGGAGTTGCAGCAGTGCCATGGCCACCATACTTGCCCGTTGGTCATGTGATACCAGGGAGTTGCAGCAGTGCCATGGCCACCATACTTGCCCGTTGGTCATGTGATACCAGGGAGTTGCAGCAGTGCCATGGCCACCATACTTGCCCGTTGGTCATGTGATACCAGGGAGTTGCAGCAGTGCCGTGGCCACCATACTTGCCCCTTGGTCATGTGATACCAGGGAGTTGCAGCAGTGCCATGGCCACCATACTTGCCCCTTGGTCATGTGATACCAGGGAGTTGCAGCAGTGCCATGGCCACCATACTTGCCCCCTGGTCATGTGATACCATGGCAGTCGCAGCAGTGCCATGGCCACCATACTTGCCCCCTGGTCATGTGATACCATGGCAGTTCGCAGCAGTGCCATGGCCACCATACTTGCCCCTGGTCATGTGATACCGGGCAGTTGCAGCAGTGCCATGGCCACCATACTTGCCCCCTGGTCATGTGATACCAGGGAGTTGCAGCAGTGCCATGGCCACCATACTTGCCCCCTGGTCATGTGATACCAGGGAGTTGCAGCAGTGCCATGGCCACCATACTTGCCCCCTGGTCATGTGATACCAGGGAGTTGCAGCAGTGCCATGGCCACCATACTTGCCCGTTGGTCATGTGATACCAGGGAGTTGCAGCAGTGCCATGGCCACCAATACTTGCCCCTTGGTCATGTGATACCAGGGAGTTGCAGCAGTGCCATGGCCACCATACTTGCCCCTGGTCATGTGATACCAGGGAGTTGCAGCAGTGCCATGGCCACCATACTTGCCCCCTGGTCATGTGATACCTGGCAGTCGCAGCAGTGCCATGGCCACCATACTTGCCCCCTGGTCATGTGATACCTGGCAGTCGCAGCAGTGCCATGGCCACCATACTTGCCCCCTGGTCATGTGATACCAGGGAGTTGCAGCAGTGCCATGGCCACCATACTTGCCCCCTGGTCATGTGATACCTGGCAGTCGCAGCAGTGCCATGGCCACCATACTTGCCCCTGGTCATGTGATACCAGGGAGTTGCAGCAGTGCCATGGCCACCATACTTGCCCCCTGGTCATGTGATACCTGGCAGTCGCAGCAGTGCCATGGCCACCATACTTGCCCCCTGGTCATGTGATACCTGGCAGTCGCAGCAGTGCCATGGCCACCATACTTGCCCCCTGGTCATGTGATACCTGGCAGTCGCAGCAGTGCTGTGGCCACCATACTTGCCCCCTGGTCATGTGATACCTGGCAGTCGCAGCAGTGCTGTGGCCACCATACTTGCCCCCTGGTCATGTGATACCTGGCAGTCGCAGCAGTGCATGGCCACCATACTTGCCCCCTGGTCATGTGATACCTGGCAGTCGCAGCAGTGCTGTGGCCACCATACTTGCCCCCTGGTCATGTGATACCTGGCAGTCGCAGCAGTGCCATGGCCACCATACTTGCCCCCTGGTCATGTGATACCAGGGAGTTGCAGCAGTGCCATGGCCACCATACTTGCCCCCTGGTCATGTGATACCAGGGAGTTGCAGCAGTGCCATGGCCACCATACTTGCCCCCTGGTCATGTGATCCTGGCAGTCGCAGCAGTGCCATGGCCACCATACTTGCCCCCTGGTCATGTGATACCTGGCAGTCGCAGCAGTGCCATGGCCACCATACTTGCCCCCTGGTCATGTGATACCTGGCAGTCGCAGCAGTGCCGTGGCCACCATACTTGCCCCCTGGTCATGTGATACCTGGCAGTCGCAGCAGTGCTGTGGCCACCATACTTGCCCCCTGGTCATGTGATACCTGGCAGTCGCAGCAGTGCCATGGCCACCATACTTGCCCCCTGGTCATGTGATACCTGGCAGTCGCAGCAGTGCCGTGGCCACCATACTTGCCCCCTGGTCATGTGATACCAGGCAGTCGCAGCAGTGCCATGGCCACCATACTTGCCCCCTGGTCATGTGATACCTGGCAGTCGCAGCAGTGCCGTGGCCACCATACTTGCCCCCTGGTCATGTGATACCTGGCAGTCGCAGCAGTGCCATGGCCACCATACTTGCCCGTTGGTCATGTGATACCTGGCAGTCGCAGCAGTGCCGTGGCCACCATACTTGCCCCCTGGTCATGTGATACCAGGGAGTCGCAGCAGTGCCGTGGCCACCATACTTGCCCCCTGGTCATGTGATACCTGGCAGTCGCAGCAGTGCTGTGGCCACCATACTTGCCCCCTGGTCATGTGATACCTGGCAGTCGCAGCAGTGCTGTGGCCACCATACTTGCCCCCTGGTCATGTGATACCAGGGAGTCGCAGCAGTGCCATGGCCACCATACTTGCCCCCTGGTCATGTGATACCAGGCAGTTGCAGCAGTGCTGTGGCCACCATACTTGCCCACTAGTCATGTGATACCAGGGAGTCGCAGCAGTGCCATGGCCACCATACTTGCCCCCTGGTCATGTGATACCTGGCAGTCGCAGCAGTGCCGTGGCCAGCATATTTGCCTATAAGCCCACTGGTCTGGTGTTTGAATCCCTATCAAGGCAATAATTGTTTTTAAAATCAACTTGGTCTCCCAGGCTCACCCAGCCTAAAATTGGTATCAAGAAATATTATGGGAAGTAAAGACAGTAACATAGTTGATACATTGTAAATCCTAGCAGGATTGAATCATTTTTAAATGTTTTGAAAATGCATTACACAAAAAAGGTCTTCACTGCTTACAACAACAACAACAACAAAAAAGGCAATTAAGGCATTTTAACATATTCCAAGACTTGACAGCATCTAGTGAATTGTGCATACCATTTTTCTGTTGACGAAATTAACTTCACCAAATGAAAACGATGTTGGCTGAGAAATGACCAGCTGTATGTGATTCAAGGTCACTTTATAATCCTCTAAGATACAATTAACATTAAATTAAGTCTAGTCAATTTGCATACTTTCAGTCGTCTGGGCCTTCAGTTATTTAGCAAGACAACGCTAGTCTGCATGAATATTATGTGGTCTTGTTTGTATTGCTTAGTTTTACAATTATTTTCAGTTTATTTGTATTTGCCATTCATGTCCTTTGAAATAGATCCTTTAATTTTGTTTTCCCTTTCGTTTTATGTTGTTACATGTTTCACAATAGGAATGTTGCAAATATTTAGTGATGCAATACAATCTTTACTATCTTGTATTTTATATTTGTTACAATTCTGAATGATTGTATATGATATGACAATGACATTAACTATATGTTATTGATGTCAGAAACTTGTATTACGGGTCTTCAGTATCTGGATTGTATCTGGCTTAGGCGTTTAATTTTTGTGGTTCTTAAGGGACTGGTTCGTAACCAGGCATCTTCAACGGTTTAGCCTACCTGGTTGTAAAATGGGCTATGATTTTTGGAAAGTATGATGTCAGGGATGAGAACGATCACTTTCAGCTCATAATGCATAACTTAGTATATGTGAAATCCTGAACATGTTGCATGCATATGTCAGTGTCTATTATGTTTTTGCCATTCTCCCACCTTCCAGTGTTTTGCAACACAACTGGGAAAATATAAACCACATCTGTTTACTTTACCTTTTGTTTTGCGAGTTTAATGTTTTCAGTGCTTCTACACCAAAGTTTTATTTAATCTTTCTGCAGATGTTTCGTAAAGATGGATTTTATTTTATTATTTCAAGAATTGTAATTTTTAGACAGAAATATCATTTGGTATCATAAATATGGTAAGAAATTATCAGTATCAGTGTGTAGATATTATCTCAACTGCAGTGAGAAAAGATGTCTTAATGTGCTATATAGATCTTAAACTGTTATATACATGTGAAATATGGACAATAAGCAGAACAGCTGAGAAACATCTAAGGCAGTGGAAATGTAAAAAGTGAATGAGAGAGTTCAACATAAAATAAATGGAAGCTGGAAATTGATTAGAGAAAATAGACATAGTCAAGAATATTTGGGCATGTTATGAGGTGAAATAAACTGGAAAACTTAATGACAACTGAAAAATTGATGGGGAAAAAGCAAGAGGAAAGCATGATAATTAAGAATATGATGATAACAGAGATGAACAGTATGATATTCAAATTAATATTATGTAAGGAGGCAAAGAAAGCATGGCTTGAGAAAAATTGCATAGAAATTGAAAAACAGCACAACAGTAAAAATACCAAATCAATGCACAAAAGAAATTACGAACTTACTAATAAAGGAACATGTATATCAGCAGGCTGTCTAAAATCAAAAGAATGGCAAAATCATAATAGAAAAATATCAGATTCTACATGTATGGTCAGATTATGTGAAAAACCTGTATGATGATAACATAGATGAACAGTATGATTCTTGAATTTAATAATGAAGGACTGCCAATTTTGAAGATGGAGGTTCGGAATGTTCTTAACCATATGAAGACTGGCAAGACCTCCGATTCAGATAATATCACAACAGAAATGATTAATGCTTTAGAAGAATAAGGAATAGATCAAGTCACCAAACTGCTGAACACAATATATGAAACAGAGATATACCTTCTGAATTATTATTAAATACCTGGATGGCTTAGCAGCACAGCAAAAGCAGGAAAAGAACATAGAACTGACCTGATCCACGACTCTGGTGATCATGTGAGATTGTGAACCATGAACTCCACGCTTGTCGGCATGACACGTTATGGTAAGAAATTATCTCAATGAACATAAAAGTATTATGTTTTAAAGATATGGAAATTTTTGTGGTAGAGTCAAGGACTTATTTCAGTGATTATACAGTCATTAAAGATATATATATAGTGTCCATGAGTATATACCGAGCAGGAGTTAAAGGCATATCTCTGTGTAACTCACTCACGGACATTTTGTGAAGTTTCTGACCAAAAATCATTTGCAACAAAACTTGATTACTTTGAGGTAGATCAACATTTATGGATGCATGCATGATCATCATGTGACATGCCAACAGCATACGTTATTCTCCATCTGACAGTCACCAGAGCCTAGGACCAGGTCCGCACTCCTGTATCTATACAAAGAGAACAAACTGAAGTATCTGGGAATCACATTTGACAGGAGCTTGTCCTTCAAGGACCATGTGGAGATGGTTGTGACAAGATCTCAAAAGAGACTCAATGCACTTAAAACTATGGCTGCAATGGATACAGAGCAGAGAATGCTTTTCACACAAAACCAGCACTTGATCCTCTCAGTGATTGATTATAGACAAGGACTGCTCACTGTCTCAGAGAGTCAGCTGGTGAAGCTAGAGCGCATACAGAACAAAGCTATGCGGGTCATTCTGGGATGCACCAGAGACACCCCAGTAGTGTGTATGCGTTACATCCTTGGTTTGCCGACTGTTGCAGGTAGGCTCAAGGTGATGCAGGTGAAGGCATACCTCAGAGTAGCTGCAGACACAGAACACCCTTTGCATAAGGCGCTGGACGCAGTTAATGGTCAGCGACTGATAAGAGGGAAATCATGGATGGCTCAGGCGGAGGATACGATCAGACGTGTGTGCATCTTGGAGAACATTAGGTGAGGAGAGGAGTGGGTCAGAGTGCCAACGGAGCAGTCAGACTTGTGCAGAGTTATAATCACATTGAGCCAGGAGTGCAGGGAGTGGCCAGCAGGGGCCAGGGAAGTGGAAATCCAGCAATTAATTCAGGATAATGCTCGGGTGATGTGATTATCTACACAGATGGTTCGGTGTCAAGAGGTAGGAGAAGTGCCTGGGGGTTCATAGCAAAGTTTTTTGGAGTTTTTAGCAAAAAATTGGAGTTAAGAATGGAGGTGGAGGGTGGAGGCGGTCACTGCTGCTTTCCACTGGATCGAGAATACGATACACACACACATCGTGATTGTAACAGACTCAGAAAGCATGCTGAGGAAGGTGAGGACAGGCATGCTTCATGCAGAGTGGCTTGCTTCGCTTCGAAGGTCACGGGTGCCAAGCATCACCTGGATCTTTTCTCTGGGGCATGCCGGTGTGCTGGGGAATGAACAGGCGGACAGATTGGCTGGCTCTGCAAAATTTGGTGAAGTATTGATGCATGACAAGGCTGACGTGGTTGTGGCCTTGTGGGAGCACGTGTACACCTCGGAGAAGCAAATGGATCATCACGGTCTGGCAAGAATGAGGCAGCGGGGAGAGACGAGGGGATCTGGCCGATGCTTGACGCCCAGAGGAAAGGTGAGACAGACATATAATCAAATTGCTACTGGTACTATTGGTGTTGGAACTCTTCGCTGGCTGCTGAGGATGGGGAAGGAGCGCTTATGGGAATGCCCCGAATGCTGTGATGTATTTTCCTAGATCAATCAATCAATCCTGTATCTATAACAGCATTTGAACAAGTTACCTAAGTATCTATCTCTGTCCTTCAGTTGTATCTTTTCATCAGGTTTGCCAGTTGTCACTACACGTAAAGCTTGTCTCTCTTTATATCTTGTACAAACAAATCTACACTGTTGACATCTAATTTGTCTAATTCATGTGTGACATTTGTCTCTTTTTAATTTGTCTAATTAATGTATGACTTTTGTCTCCTTGAAGAATTCTCTTCTATATTATTTCTAGCAGTACAAATATTCTTGGCAATGTATCTAGTAACCAAGGCTAAAGTAAGACATGTCAACATGATTAAGTAAGACATGTCAACACGATGAAGATGTTTGCAGATCTACAAATTGATGGAAAAGACCTTTTTTTTTTAAATGTTGCATATCCTTTGCAGGACGTTGCAGTCAACACCAGCATTTTTCATCTGCTGTTGATGTACTAGACAAGATTTTGCGTTCAGTAGTTTGTCATTGCTTTCTGAATGACCGGCTCCCATACCAACACGTTATAACACAACGTAACACGGTCTGCTGCACAAATCGGTCGTGGCTGCGTTTCGAACACCTAGTAAGCGGCTCATGAACCGCGTTCACAAGCCTTTGGCCACGGAGACCAGAAAAGACCTTAGACTTGTAAAAAACATGTATTGGAAACAGCAAGCTGCCTTAAAGTTTGATAATGAAGTAGGTCAATATCAGCATATTAAGAGAGGTGTGCGACAGGGATGTGTAATGTCCCTGCTCATTGTATGGATGTGAAATGTGGACAATGAGCAGACAAGCTGAAAAACATCTAATGGCAGTGGAGATGTGGTTTCTGAGGAAAATGCAAGGAATACCATGGAGAGACAGAAAAGCTAATGAGCAAGTCTTTCAAGAAGCAAATGAGAACAGTAAACTGATTAGAGAAATTAAGACATAGAAAATCAAAATTGTTTGGCCACGTTATAAGAAGAAATAAATTAGAGAACTCGGTGACAACTGCAAGATTGAGGGGAATAGAACAAGGGGAGGGCAGAGAAGTAAATACCTGGATGGCTTGGCCATGTGGTATGGTCGAGACAAGAACACGGAGCTGATCCACGACTCTGGTGATTGTGTGAGACTGTGAAATATGATCACCTACGCTTATCGGCATGGCACATGATGATGATGATGATGATTCAGTAAGCACTTTTACTGCCTCGAGTTGATGTCTGCTTGGTGTTGAGGTCTCATATACATATAGTAGTTGACGTTCTATAAAACTTCTCTCACTGCAGTTAGGATTTTATTGTGATAAGGATGTGTTTCATTTAGCACAATGTTATTCTTGCTGCATTGATTTTTGTTGTAATTGCCACCAAACATAATCCACCTGATGTTATAAGTGTGCTGACTGCAAGCTAGTTCAAATTTTTCAACTCTCGTATGTATGTATGCTGTGTTGTGGCATTTCTTTCTTCTTGAAGATTATCATAGGTAATAGACTCTGGACAACAGCCATCATTATCAAGTTAGTCTGGGGACACGAAGTTGTCTGGTGATGTCACTTCACTGTCCCCTGTTCTCATTATCTGGTTAGTTGGTCCAAAGACTGATTTTGAAGTTTGCATCCAAGGTTCTATTCAAGGTCATGGGTTTTGTCTACACATGTGTTTGATTACTTTTACTAACAATTTGCCAGTGCAGTGATCTTAAGGCCTACGCTTTGTGATTTCCAAGTGCCATGGAATGTTTTACTTGCACAACTTGCACACTGGACCTGCTGCTTATTGCCCTATCCAAGAAGGCTTGACATCCAGTTTCACTACCCAAGAGATCAGTGTGATATAATTAGATACCAATGGTTCTTGGAAAATGTCCCAGCTCCATGCAGGGACCGAACCCAGGACCATGTGAACTGGAGACAGACACCATAACTCTCAGCCATGCACCCCCCCCCCCCCCCCCCCCCCCATTTGTCTGATTATGTTACTTTATTGTCTCCTGTTCTCTGTAATTATTTTCAACCCCAATGTCCTTGCATACCTTTGGGATGCAGCTGTTGAGAACACCAAGGAGAGACATGAAGGCCTACGCCAGCTGGCAGGGCACATAATAATGATCACGATACAGACTAAATATTGTGCACCAGCCCAGGCTAACAGTGGGAACATAGACAGAGGCAATGTTGTCTTTGCACAGTAGGCAGGCTAACAGTGGGAACATAGACAGAGGCAATGTTGTCTTTGTTGTTGCCACACAGTAGGCAGCCTAACAGTGGGAACATAGACAGAGGCAATGTTGTCTTTGTTGTTGCCACACAGTAGGCAGCCTAACAGTGGGAACATAGACAGAGGCTGTCTTTGTTGTTGCCACACAGTGGGCAGGCTAACAGTGGGAACGTAGACAGAGGTTGTCTTTTCTTACTGTGGTACAAACTAGTTTCATGACTTGAGAGAATGGTATTATAATTTCTTTCTCTATCGTAACTTCTTTCTCACACACTCCTCTGTTTTATCTTTTAACATTTAAAAGTTAGATATTCAGTTATTAAAATGAAGCATGTCTAATTACAAAAATATTCTTTATTGAATTACAGAAGCTGTCTGTGAATTTATAACTATGTCTGTGAAATATACAACTTATGTTTATGAAGAATTGAACTTCATGAGGATTTTAGCACCAGATTTGTGATACATTCATGGTTATGATTAATATTGCAAAATGTGTTCTCATAGTTTCATGTTGCCCACTTGTTACTGTATCAATCACTTAAATGATCATGTCATTTTTTATATCACTTGCTTTGTTGAGTACAAAGTAATGATAATAATTTAATTAACAATGTGAATACTTTGTCACTTTGTCATGTTTGTTTCTCAGACCAAATGAAAAGTGCGGAAGGTTTTAGACATTGTTTAAATTGCATGAGAGGAAGCTGATTACATGTGAAATAGATTTAATAGTTAAAGGTGAGAGGGTCGACTCTATTGCACTGGGTTCAGTCAGCGTCCACAGAATAGCAAGCTGCCTTATGAGAATTTCAAACAATGCATGAACTCCTTAGTTCATCAATGACCGCCAGGAGTCTTCAGAAAAGAGCACTTCTGGTCTGAAGAACAGACTGGAAATGAACCTATACCCCACAGAGCACAAGGCCGGCTGCTTGACCTCTTTGGCACAAAGACTTCCAAGTGAAATGATGTGTTTAAGAAAGTTGCTACTTCACTAGAAGAGACAGAAATTATTGTGTTGTTGTTTGTCCATCAAGAATGATGATGACCATTCATTTCATCCAATGGGGTTGAAAGTATGGAACCGTGGGTTCTAAGATGGCTGATAAGGCCTATTTTGGCTCGAAATGTTCTTTGACAATATGGGCAAAGAATGCTTGACATTCTAGGAGGATCTCCTGTAGTGGTTTTTCTGTCCAGCCTTTTCTTCACAGTTCTTGCAGTCCTGGTTGCTTCACAAGTGACTGCACTCTTGTGTAATGATGTACGCCAAGAATTTCGGTCTTTGGCAGCAGTCTCCCAAGTGTCACAATGAATTCCAAAAGCTTTTAATGAGATCTTCAAAGTGTCTTTCTAGGAATTCAGTGTCTGGGATCTTGTCTTGCCATTTAATCTTCAATAGTCCAGGTTTCACAAGCATATAGCAGTGTGGATAATACAACTGCTTTGTAGACTTTCAGCTTTGTTCGCAGGCTTATTCCATTTCTGTCCCACACATTCTTGTAGTCTGCCAAAGGCTGCGCTGGTCTTGAAGATTCTTGCATTCATTTCGTCATCAATTGTGGCAGTTTGTGACACGGTGCTGCTAAGATAGGTGAATTTGTCCACAACTTAGTCTATGACTATTCACTTTGATATTCGACACATTGTGATTATTCCCTGGAGCTGGCTGGTACATAACTAGTCTTCTCCAAGTTGATGTTGAGCCCAAAGTTGGCACAGGCATATGAAAAAGTTGAAACATTGTGATGCATGTCTGCCTCTGAGTTGGCATATAGAGCGCAATCATCAGCAAACAACAGCTCTCTGACGGTGTCGCTGGTAGTTTTGGTTTTAGCTTTCAGCCTTCTGAGATTGAACAACTTTCCATCCATGCGGTAGTTGATGTCTGTTCCAGTGTCGTTGTTCTTGAAGGCATTCATCAGCATAGCTGAAAACATGAGGCTGAACAATGTTGGTGCCAGGACACATCCTTGTTTCACTCCATTGGTGACAGGAAAGGGCTCAGACAGTTCACCATTTTCCTGAACTCTTGCCCGCATACGATCATGAAAATAGCCGCACTATTTGGACAAACTTTCGTGGACAGCCATATTTCGCTATAATCTTCCACAGTCCTTCTCTGCTGGACTGTATCGAAAAGCCTTGATAAGATCAATGAAATTGGAGAACATTTTGGAGTTCTGTTCCTGGCACAAAGACTCTTATGTGAAATGATGTGCTTGAGAAAGGTGCTACTTCACCAGAAGAGACAGAAATTATTGTATCAGAAATAGGAAGATACTATTTCCTGCTTTGAATTTATAGTAAGGTTAAAATGGTTAAATGGCAAGAAGATAGAGTTATTTCCTCTTCTTCTTTCACTCATTATCTCCCATTGGACATAGATCTTTAACTAACTCACCCCAAGTCCTCCTGTCCTACCTATCCCATACAGCAGTGTCCATGTCCTCCCCATATTATACATTTCTGTTTCTACTTCTGCTCTCTACATGTCTTCCTATATTTCTTTTGCCCAGTGGATTCTAGACAAAGGTCTATCTAGTTGCATTGTTCTCAGGTGTTCTCAATCTTGTCCAGCCCCAGCGTCCTTTCTTCACCTTTGTTTAATAGTGTTTACAAAAGCCACAACTAATATATTGGTGCTGTTTGTTGTTTCTGGCTTCTGTGTTTACATTCTCTAGGGTAGTACATTGTTTTGAATCACTAGTGTTTGTCTAGTTCTCTCCAAAAGCTTCACTAGTGTTTGTCTAGTTCTCTCTGAAAGCTTACTTATGGGAATGCCCCGAAAGCTGTGATGTCGATTCCTAAATCAATCAATCAATCAATCTCTGAAAGCTTCACTAGTGTTTGTCTAGTTCTCTCCGAAAGCTTCACTAGTGTTTGTCTAGTTCTCTCCAAAAGCTTCAGATTGGTGATTCTGTCATACCATTTTAGTCCTTCTACTTTGTGAAGGCAGAAATTAGTGAATGTTCGAAGTTTATTTATTATCATTCTAGTTGTTCTCCATGTTTTTGACCCAAACAATAGACTCAGTTTGGTGCTATGTCTAATTTCTTTGGACTTCCCCAAATTTCTTAAGTGCTTGAAAAGCTCCTCTTCTTTGGATATCTGAATCTGCTCCCCCTTATTTGTCTACATGGCTACCTAAATATGTGTATGATTCCATCTTATGAAAATGAGGTTTCACCAGGGAGATCGGGTTATCATTTGCATGATTTATTCTCATTATCTATGTCTGTCCCCTATGAATTTTTAAACCTTGTTGTGACCTCTCATCCAATTTTGTTAGTTTATCCTGCATCTGATTTTGTGTGTGAGACAGGAGGACAATGTCATCAGCAAAGTCCAGATCATCAAGATGCTCTGTCAAAGGAGTCCACTGAATTCCATTTCTGGCAGTGCTTGCTGTTGTCTTTATAATGTCTATAGTCAGAAGAGTAGAGGTGACAGATTGTTCTGATTTCAAATGCCTCTATAGTTTTTCCTTGAGGACTCTGTACCTCATGTCTCAACATAATTGCCTTGATTAAGATAATGAATTTCTGTGGTATTCCATAATGCCTCATCAATTTCCAATGAGATTAAAGGAAAATGAAAAGGATTGGAAGCCACTTTTCCAGTGATAACTTTGCTTGAAACAATCCTCACCAGTTTATGAATCATGTTTCATATATTTTTAAAAGGCAGAACAATATTGTGTATTGATTGGGCATCAATGCTGTCAAAGGCCTTTTCATAGTCCACAAAGCCAATATAAAATGGATGAGTTTAGTTCGATGCTTTGCTCTATCACAATGCCAGCCTGTTCATCCCTTAAGTTGTTTGTCAATGACAACTTGTAGTCTCTCCAGAATGATCCTGTTTAATATCTTCCCAGGAACTGACATGAATATTATTTCTTTATAATTCTCACACTCCTGTATGTCCCCTTGCTTTAGCAGCTTCAACATAGCTGTCTTGACAGATGCAAAATCAGTTATTTGAAAACTGATGAGCAGAAAAGTGCAGAACTAGCAGACAAAGAGCTCCAGAAATCCAAAAGGGTTATAATAAATTGGATCCCATCATGTTGCATCTTACCTGGAAAAGAAGAATCTGACAGTTTGGCAATGGAAGGTGGAAACCTGATATGGACATAACCTAAGATGAGGCCAAGAGATTTATAAAAAGCTATTATAGAATCAAGTGGAAACCAAAGCATCTAGGTTACCAGAAAGATGAAGAATATTACCAACCTTACTGAAGAGAACAAGTAATAATCTACAGATTCTGCAAAAGCAACAGGCTGAATGAAATACCACATATCTAATAAATTTACCTGCGTTGTGGCGAGGGAGTTATGAATGCAGTTCACAATCCCACATACCATGTTCGAAACACAGCTGCAGATGATTTGGAAGCAGTCTGCCTTGTATTGGTTTTCATACAAAGGTATGAGTGTTGGCCATTCAAAAAGCAGTGGCAGACTACTGAATGTAAACTTGCCAAGAAATTAAACAATGGGTAGTTTGTCCTGGCCATGCGGGGGTCCGGAGGAATGAACAGCCTGATAGGCTGACAGGGAAAGCACCTCATGATGGTAGACTACCTATGGACAAGGGAGAGGTGGCCATGCGCCTGTAGGACCAGGTGGAGAAACAGACTGAGAAACCATATGTGGAAAGAATGAGATTGCGGGGGATCGGTAGTGGTTCTGGAAGAATCTCAAAACTGAGAGGGAAGACCAGGAGAACTTTAAATCAAACAGTGGTGGGAACGATTAGCAGTGTGACTCTTCGCTGGCTGTTCAACTAGGGGACGGAGCACTATGGAAATGCAGTGGTGTCGGTTCTTAGCTCAACTCAACTAAAGAAGAGTAATGATTGGTTGGTTTCAATGTTGTACATGTATTACAGGAGTATCAATTGAGGAACCCTGTGAGGCCACTAAGACAGGCCATATATAAACACACATGAATTCTTTGGTGCTCATAGAGTGAGAAGAAGGAAGTAGAGGCTAGAGGATGCACTAGACAACATACACATTGAAAGCTTTAGCTACTGACTGGGATTTGAACCTGTCACCTCCAAATGATGATGGCGCCGCACTGTAGGAAGTGTATTTCTGATAAATAATCCACACTCAAAAATCAGTTCTGTGAACTATAAGTAGTAGTGCTTGTGTGGACTACGCTTGAGTTCAAAGCGAGCAAACATGAAACAAAAAATAAATTATCACATGAATCAGCCCAAAGAATGGTGTTGAAATAGTCTGACCATGTCTCTTCACTAGTCCATGTCTTTCCACTGACCATGTCTCTTCACTAGTCCATGATCCTTCACTGGCCATGTCTCTTCACTAGTCCATGTCTTTCCACTGACCATGTCTCTTCACTGGCCATGTCTCTTCACTGGCCATGTCTCTTCACTAGTCCATGTCTCTTCACTGGCCATGTCTCTTCTTCACTAGTCCATGTCTCTTCTTCACTAGTCCATGTCTCTTCACTAGTCCATGTCTCTCCACTAGTCATTGTCTCTTCACTAGTCCATGTCTCTTCACTGGCCATGTCTCTCCACTAGTCGTCTCTCCACTGACCATGTCTCTTCACTAGTCCATGTCTTTCCACTGACCATGTCTCTTCACTAGTCCATGTCTCTTCACTGGCCATGTCTCTTCTCTACTAGTCCATGTCTCTTCTTCACTAGTCCATGTCACTCCACTGGTCTATGTCTCTCCAATAGTCCATTTCACTCCACTGGCCATGTCTCTTCACTAGTCCATGTCTCTCCACTGGTCTATGTCTCTCCAATAGTCCATTTCACTCCACTGGCCATGTCTCTTCACTAGTCCATGTCTCTCCACTAGTCCATGTCTCTCCACTAGTCGTCTCTCCACTAGTCCATGTCTCTCCACTGGTCCATGTCTCTCCACTGGTCCCTGTTCCTAGCAATTCTCTTCAACTGTGGAAGTCTAAACTCAAATGCTTGCCTGATGTCATTATTTATTGGATGTACTATGCAAACAAGAAGATCATTAACTCCCAAAATGAGTTCATAAAATATAAACAATTTATTTTTCTCATCCAAACATGCAGAACAAGGCGGGCTGATAAAATCAGCATGAAACTAATTTTATTTACATTAGCTTTAAAACGACTAGAAAAAAAGTCTGCTCTTGCCTTCATGCTAGGTAATTCTCCATTTACATGTGTACATTTTGATACAATTCTGGTGTCTACACCTAAACAACATGTTTACAACAAAGTTTAAGATTTGGCCACACTCACAGTTCACCAACAAAACAAATGCTGAGCAAATTCAAGGCACACGACCACAGGGGCATCTTCGGAGAAGGTACAGTGTGTAACAGGATATGAAAGAGCCCAGCATTGTAGACTGCAGGAAGGGTTATCAGCAAGGAAGACAGAAACAGACCGCCTAATGCATAATTCTCGCAGATTTGGTACAAGACAGCAAACGGAACACACAGATACAAGCTCTTTCTGCATTTAGCTGTTACCCTGTTAGTGAGTATTATTTGATGAAAGAGGAATTTTATAATGAATAGTAGAATAGTAAATCAGAAAATAGCATACTGTCCATTTCTCATGCTAACATTAGAAAACAGAACATAAAGAACATGTTAGTATTATTTGGCTGACCACATGTCACTTTGATCATCAACACTGCTGTCTCACAATCCACTGTTACTGTCTTCAAACAGAATAGAGTGCAGCCCTGATAAGGAGAACACACCAGAAACACAATAAATAGTTCTTATCCAGATTCAAGGATATGGTAATGCATTTACAACATACAATACAATAATGAATTAGTATTGAAAACGACAGATGTATGACACAGAAAATATGTAAATCCCCAAAAGTGTTAATGTACAAAGTTGGCACAAATAACTAGAGCTGTGATTCTCAACCTTTCTTGGCCCATGCACCCCTTCACATGTTCAGAATGTCATCCCCCCCCCCCTTTCGTATTTCCTCCCTATAAATTCCCCCCCCCCCCACTCCCACCCCTACATAGTATACGTAAAAATGGAAGTTAAATTTATTGGATTCCCCACCGGTTGAGAACCATTGATCTAGAGAATAACAGCACTTTTTACACTTTGAAATGAAAAAGCTGCAACCTTCCTCTGTATCTTAGTACCTGTACTTTAAGTTAATAAAAATGTCTTTCCATAACATCCTTAAATTCAACACCACTTTTTGGTTCTTCATTCTGTGACAATGAACTTGTCCACCAAAAAACAGTTTTCTATACTGATCCTTATTTTTTATGATTCATGAAAGCGTTGATTTTGGAATGTCGAATTTCTTTGCTATTTCCATTTTCTTTTTGCCACTATTTTCCCTTCTTGTAATAACTCAATCTATCTTTTCAAAGATATGGATTTTAATTTTCCTGCTGCTTTTAGAGGAGAAAAAACTGAAATTCTAACACCGACAAAGTGCACAATTTCCGCGCGTGGGGGGGGGGGGGGGGGGGGGGGGGGGGGGGAGAGAAGAGAGAAAGCCAAAATAAGAGATACATGTGTGAATAATAAGAGGTACATGTGTGAATAATAAGAGATAAATGTGTGAAGATCTAGAGTTGGTTAACCTAAAATCTAAAAAGTCTAAAATTGGTTAAACGAGCAGTGCAAGAAAATTGAATCAAATTCTATTAAAGATGCAAAAAATATGCACAGACCAATGAGCTAACACGAAGAAAAATAAGAATAAATACAGGGTGTTTGAAATAAAAAACAGGAAAGATATTATTGGAAAAAGGTGCTATAATGAAGTGGTGGAATTAGTATATAAGGGAATTATATAATGGAGAAAGGGAAGAATTAACAGAAGAAAGTAACTTAGAAGGTCCACCTATTCTAAAAGAAGAAGTCGCTGATGCTGTCAAACATTAAGAAAGGAAAAACGGCTGCGCCAGACTGAATCACAATAGAAGAATTAGAAGTATTGGGAGAATTAAGAGTAGATGTATTAATCAAAATGTTGAATGATATTTACAGCAGTGGATATTTACTGAGCGATATGCTGAAACCTGTATTTATAGCTATACCAAAAAGACCATGAGCAATTAAATGTGAAGATTTTCATACAATTAACTTCATAAACCATGTCACTAAGCTTCTACTCAGAATTATAATGATAAGAACAAAAATGAAAATAAAATTAGAAATTGGTGAAGATCAGTATGGATTTGTGGAAGGAAAGGGTTCAAACAATGCAATATATACATAACGGACACTAATAGAAAGGTCAATGGAGACAATAGATTTGTGCTTCTTAGATTATACTAAGGCATTTCATAAAGTAAAACATGATGAACTGATTAAAGTGTTGGAGGACATCAACATTGATAGGAAAAATTTAAGAATAATAAAGAATATTTACTGGAACCTAGCAGCAGCAATTAAAATGGGAAACAAAGAGGGCAGTTATGAACAGAGCTAGGAGTACGACAGGGGTGTGTCTTGTCACCCGATCTCTTCTCCCTATATAGCGAAGTAATAATGAGAGAGATCAAAGAGATGCCAGGAATACTAACCAGAGGTTATAATATAAACAATATACGCTATGCAGATGATACAGTATTGATGATAAATCAACAGACCTACAACAATTGTTGACCATTGTAGTAACAGAGACTGCAATGAACTCCTTGAATATCAAGAAAACAGTCACAATTGTGATATCAAAGAAAATGATGACATCAAAATGTGACATAGGAATAGAAGGCAAAATTCTTAACTAAGTGGATAATTTTAAATACCTAGGGGCATTTATAACATCTGATGGAAGATGCACAACAGAGATTAAGAGCAGAATAGGGCAAGCAAAAGATGCATTTCAGAAAATGAAGAGTATCTTATGCAATAAGTCACTATCATTGAATGTAAGAGAGTGCTGAAATGCTATATAGAACCTGTTTTGCTGTATGGCAGTGAATCTTGGAATGTAAATGAACAAATTAGGAAGAACTTGGAAACAACAGACATGTGGTTCTTGAGACCATTGTTGCAAATTCCTTGGACTGCCACAGTAACTAACATCAATTGCCTGAAAGAGGCTAATGAATCTAGAACATTATATACAACAACAAGAAAGAGACAAACAGCTTTCTTTGGTCGTGTGATGAGAAGAGAGGCATTGGAGAACATCGTGACAACTGGAAAGATCGAGAGGAAGAGAGGCATAGGCAGACCAAGAGAAATGATGCTGGATGGATTGAGATGGTGGCATGGAGGAATATCATCATCAGAGTTGATTCAGAACAATAAAGACTGAGATCTGTGGAGAGACATGAATGCCCACGCAGCTGGCGAGGCACTTAATGATGATGATGAGCCAAAAAATTGTACAAATGTCCAGGTATTTGAAAAAAGTTCGCCTGAAGCAGATCAAACTATATAGTCGGGACATGTGTAATCGTTTGGCATATCCAAAAATTCATGACAAACAGATTCTGCTTAACCGGACATTTTGTTTTTACAAAGACTTCTTCTTCAGCGTTCCGAGCCATTGAGGTTCTTTGCTGCAAATACAATCTGTCTCCATTCGTCTCTCTGGTGGACCTTCTCTTGCCAGTCGTTGATTCCAAGTGCTTGTAGGTCTGTATGTATATTATCTCTCCACCGCCTTCTTGGTCTACCTCGGGGTCTACGGTCATTTATTTCCTGAGTGTAAGCGAGTTTTGTTTCCCTATTATCTTCCATTCTTTCTATATGCCCCAGCCATTGTAGTCTATTAGCCTTCATGATACCAGTGATTAGCGGGGACTTAAACAAATCATAAATGCATTTACAAAGACAAAGAAGAAAAATTGCCGCAGACAAACAAATTGTTCTTCACCACAGAAATTTGCCACATCTGAGATGGCTTTAAGCGGTTTGCACTGTATTACCTTTAGTGTTATCTAAGGCATTCTTTCAATGACTTGACAACTGTCTGGGTCTGACGTCACCACAGGCATGTCCAACCATTGCAGACACCCGGGCATTTGTTGGCAAACACTCAGCGAGGTTAGACAATCTATCAGGGTACAAAACATGGCATATTCCTAGAGGAACTTTTTGCAGGGAAAACACAGGGAGTCTTATATGGCAGAAAACTCTGGCCTGTTAGTTGTAATGAAACCAAACCAAAATGTTATAGATATGAAGATTTGATAATACTCGCATGCCTGAGTACAATGACATTAATTTTACCAGACTGGTACAGTTATAACAATTGGTTATGATTGATCACATTTTCAGTATTATTTGAAAGGAAGTTACAGAATGTTTGTGATAAGAAATAAAGTATATTTTTATCTTCACCTAGTTGGACTTTTCCACTGTATTGTGTTTGCTCCAGGATTGTCAATCAGTGCTTGCACATTGGTTAATGTATTATTTGGCCTCGCGGGTTTCTCAATATTCTCCATTTCCCTGACATTTACTCAATATATGCAAGGGCTTTCCTTGTTCTGTGCACAATTGTTCTATCTCACTGGGTTTTCATAAGCAACAAAATGAAAACCATTAGGTATGTGTGTTCCTGTGAAACAGTGAGAGATAATAAATACAGACCATATTCCACAAAGAACACAAATCTGGTAAATGGAAATCAATGTGGAAAATAACAATGACATTGATGATATAAGAATAAGTTACATCAAAGCACAATGAACTTACGCTAGTCTTTTATGAAACAGTTCTCACACAAGTCCCCACACAAGAATCTAGAGTACCTTGTGATGGAGCACGTGTGTGTGGGTTGGGATATGTGTGAGTGGGTGGGGAGATGTGTATGGGTGGGGATGTGGGTGAGGGATGTGTGTGAGTGGGTGCGAGATGTCTGGGTCTTTGGGGGGATGTGTGTGTGGGTGGAGGATGTGTGGTGGGTGCGGGATATGTGAGTATGGGTGGGTAATGTATTAGTGTGTGTGGGAGAGGGGATGTGTTACATAACATGATAATATGAATTGTTTATGCTTACAACATTCATTTGCCAATGTTTTTTTTCCTATGTGAATGTATCATGCACTGTTGATGAACGAAAGATGAGTGATTGGAAGGGCCGAATGTAAGATGGGCCTACATGCCCAATTTGTAACCCTTTTAAAATAAAGCTCAAGTCAATTCAGTTCAATTCAATGGTTCACAAACCTTCTCCAACCGTTGTGTACACCTTCATTCTCTAACATCAGGAAACCCCAAAAATATATCGGAGACAGAGAGTTGATAGCCCATCTGTCAAATGCCATGATGTGCTGCCACAAGGTCAGCTCACATAGACTCTAATGGGTCAACGGATACACATACTAACAATGCACATAAGCTAGTCAAGTTTCAGTCAAAAGTGTCCAAGGTGTTGCTAGGCTACACTGATACAAACAAGCAGACAGTACAACCAGAGTCACATGAAGCAGACAGTGTGGTGGAAGCTGCTGGCCGTGAATAACAAATCTCACAACAAAATACTTGAACGATCAACTCCAGACAACTGCCTCCCATATTTGATGAGCTGGGGTGCTGTCATGGGTATGAATTCCCATTAAGGTGGAGTCTTAAAACTAACCTGCGCTCCCAGGTCGACACACAGCTTCAAACAGGTGCCTGAGCACATGCTGGGAAGTTAAAGTGGCTAATGTGATACTGACTACTGACCACATCAGCCCTCGAGTCACGGTTGGTCTACAGACATATGGTGCTAACACCATACGTCCAATACGATTTAAAGCATGTAAAAAGGTCTTTTGTTTTAATGTTTACTGCTTTAAGAGTTAAATATGTTTACACGTTTATGTCAGAATCAGAGACAATAAGATCCAATAGCAGTATTGTACATAAACATAATATAACAGTGAAGAAGACATTAATGCCATGTTGAAAATATGTACACTTCTTGATTTGCATGAACAAGTAGCAGGCATTAATGGCTGAATCTTCAGCAATAAATGAAAAAGAAACTTAAGTCTGTTGGAATTTAGCATCAAATATAAACATTTAACACAAACAGCAATTGAAAATATAGTACATGGTAGAAAAAGCATATTGAAATGTTCATAAATAAATACGCTTGGAATAACTGAAATACTGGTAGCAATACATGCTCACACACGACCATACAATATTCAGTGTCCTCTTTGTTTTCCTAGAAGACTAATAAACATTCAGATATCAGCTTTTCTGTTTGCCTAAGGACAGCTAACTCACAACACAGTTCTTCATGGATTATAACAGCCGTGGAAGCTGGACTGGTTGCCCAATGGTCATGGATATGAATGCAAACTTTTTTAATGGACCCGGGCTCCTAAAATGGGTAGCAGGGAAGATGTCTTGGGAAGTCAAGGCGGCCGGCAGGATACTGAAGACATGCCCCACTGAGTGCTGATGGGTCTAGCACCACATGAAGACATGCCCCACTGAGTGCTGATGGGTCTAGCACCACATGAAGACATGCCCCACTGAGTGCTGATGGGTCTAGCACCACATGAAGACATGCCCCACTGAGTGCTGATGGGTCTAGCACCACATGAAGACATGCCCCACTGAGTGCTGATGGGTCTAGCACCACATGAAGACATGCCCCACTGAGTGCTGATGGGTCTAGCACCACATGAAGACATGCCCCACTGAGTGCTGATGGGTCTAGCACCACATGAAGACATGCCCCACTGAGTGCTGATGGGTCTAGCACCACATGAAGACATGCCCCACTGAGTGCTGATGGGTCTAGCACCACATGAAGACATGCCCCACTGAGTGCTGATGGGTCTAGCACCACATGAAGACATGCCCCACTGAGTGCTGATGGGTCTAGCACCACATGAAGACATGCCCCACTGAGTGCTGATGGGTCTAGCACCACATGAAGACATGCCCCACTGAGTGCTGATGGGTCTAGCACCACATGAAGACATGCCCCACTGAGTGCTGATGGGTCTAGCACCACATGAAGACATGTCCCACTGAGTGCTGATGGGTCTAGCACCACATGAAGACATGCCCCACTGAGTGCTGATGGGTCTAGCACCACATGAAGACATGCCCCACTGAGTGCTGATGGGTCTAGCACCACATGAAGACATGCCCCCACTGAGTGCTGATGGGTCTAGCACCACATGAAGACATGCCCCACTGAGTGCTGATGGGTCTAGCACCACATGAAGACATGCCCCACTGAGTGCTGATGGGTCTAGCACCACATGAAGACATGCCCCACTGAGTGCTGATGGGTCTAGCACCACATGAAGACATGCCCCACTGAGTGCTGATGGGTCTAGCACCACATGAAGACATGCCCCACTGAGTGCTGATGGGTCTAGCACCACATGAAGACATGCCCCACTGAGTGCTGATGGGTCTAGCACCACATGATGTGGGGCTTGAGGCGTGTACAATGGTCCTTTACTTACAACAGCTGTGGGCCATACCTGGATCTCTAATATACTTAAGGCGTGTACAATGGTCCTTTACTTACAACAGCTGTGGGCCATACCTGGATCTCTAATATACTTAAGGCGTGTACAATGGTCCTTTACTTACAACAGCTGTGGGCCATACCTGGATCTCTAATATACTTAAGGCGTGTACAATGGTCCTTTACTTACAACAGCTGTGGGCCATACCTGGATCTCTAATATACTTAAGGCGTGTACAATGGTCCTTTACTTACAACAGCTGTGGGCCATACCTGGATCTCTAATATACTTAAGGCGTGTACAATGGTCCTTTACTTACAACAGCTGTGGGCCATACCTGGATCTCTAATATACTTAAGGCGTGTACAATGGTCCTTTACTTACAACAGCTGTGGGCCATACCTGGATCTCTAATATACTTAAGGCGTGTACAATGGTCCTTTACTTACAACAGCTGTGGGCCATACCTGGATCTCTAATATACTTAAGGCGTGTAAAATGGTCGTTTACTTACAACAGCTGTGGGCCATACCTAGATCTCTAATATACCTAGTGACAGATTCTTAAAGGAAGTGCTCAATCTACATTTGCAGATCTGGACAGTGCCATTTGGACATTTGTCAAATAAACGACTGGCAAATCTTCAATGACCTGTTCTCACACATACTGTCTGTGAATCTTCCAGCATTGACAACCATCACTAGCAACAGATTTTGTGTGTTCTTCATTTCCATTCTTCAATTCAAAAATGTTTTTGTTGATGTTTATGCTGACTATTGAAGAATAATACAACAACTAAGCACTGATAAGCCCAGACATGTGGGAGGGGCAAGAGAAGCACATTCAATGTTTGATTGTAATAAACACTATGTACACTGCTTACTTTGTCTGTAGCTTTACACGCTCAAATATGACCTCAATGAACACAGCTCTTGGTTGAAATCAAATGGCTCTCCATCTTAAGCCTGATGGAACTGTCTAAATAACATGATTTAATAGCAGGAACACATTATTTATAGTTAACATTTTGACTTACTATTACTGTTTCAAAATCAAAATGTGTAAAATAAAGTTAAAACCATCAAAGACCTCCACTGTAACTAAACAAGTGTTTCTTGTGCAGATAGAACAGACTAGTATCTTTAACATGTGTTCTGTACAAATTAACATGGTTCGAATGAAATAAAGCTTAGAAAAACAAATGGTGACAAGCCTCAAATCTCTGTATAATTATTAAACTCCTTTCTAATAAAGCAAGGCATTAAACCTTGTATGGTTACATTTTAAATAATAAGAATTACAGCTAAGAGTTACAACTGAAACACATACACAACCAAATAAAAAGTATATATATATATATGTATATGACAGGAAAACATTCCATTTTAAAGTATTTTCAATAAAATTAAATAAAAATATTTTTCCTTATTATGACATGCTAAAATGCTCAATAAATAAGGCGCACAAAAAGCTTTAGCAAAATAAATATTACAAATGACAGATTGCATGCTGAAGTGTAAGTACAAGAACATTCTCATGATTGTGCATTCTACACTGGAGAGATGATGCAATTTACAATCTTCTTTAACCTCTTCTCAACTAATTTTGGGTGCTAGGACAACTTAGTCTTATTTAGCATTTCCTCTTCTATTCTAAGGTGTAGTCATATCCAACAATCTTGTTTAACCATCTAGTCTAGGATATAGAGGTATACAACAATCTTGTTTAACCTTCTAGTCTAGGATATAGAGGTATCCAATAATCTTCTTTAACCTTCTAGTCTAGGATATTGAGGTATCCAACAATCTTGTTTAACCATCTAGTCTAGGATATAGAGGTATTAAATAATCTTCTTTAACCTTCTAGTCTAGGATATTGAGGTATCCAACAATCTTGTTTAACCATCTAGTCTAGGATATAGAGGTATCCAATAATCTTCTTTAACCTTCTAGTCTAGGATATTGAGGTATCCAACAATCTTGTTTAACCTTCTAGTCTAGGATATTGAGGTATCCAATAATCTTGTTTAACCTTCTAGTCTAGGATATTAGAGGTATCCAACAATCTTGTTTAACCTTCTAGTCTAGGATATAGAGGTATTAAATAATCTTCTTTAACCTTCTAGTCTAGGATATTGAGGTATCCAACAATCTTGTTTAACCTTCTAGTCTAGGATATAGAGGTATTAAATAATCTTCTTTAACCTTCTAGTCTAGGATATAGAGGTATCCAACAATCTTGTTTAACCTTCTAGTCTAGGATATAGAGGTATCCAATAATCTTCTTTAACCTTCTAGTCTAGGATATTGAGGTATCCAACAATCTTGTTTAACCTTCTAGTCTAGGATATTGAGGTATCCAATAATCTTCTTTAACCTTCTAGTCTAAGATATAGAGGTATCCAACAATCTTGTTTAACCATTCTAGTCTAGGATATAGAGGTATCCAATAATCTTCTTTAACCTTCTAGTCTAGGATATTAGAGGTATCCAACAATCTTGTTTAACCTTCTAGTCTAGGATATTGAGGTATCCAATAATCTTCTTTAACCTTCTAGTCTAGGATATTGAGGTATCCAACAATCTTGTTTAACCATCTAGTCTAGGATATAGAGGTATCAATAATCTTCTTTAACCTTCTAGTCTAGGATATTAGAGGTATCCAACAATCTTGTTTAACCTTCTAGTCTAGGATATAGAGGTATCCAACTAATCTTGTTTAACCTTCTAGTCTAGGATATTGAAGGTATCCAACAATCTTGTTTAACCTTCTAGTCTAGGATATAGAGGTATCCAACAATCTTGTTTAACCTTCTAGTCTAGGATATAGAGGTATCCAACAATCTTGTTTAACCTTCTAGTCTAGGATATAGAGGTATCCAACAATCTTGTTTAACCTTCTAGTCTAGGATATAGAGGTATCCAACAATCTTGTTTAACCTTCTAGTCTAGGATATAGAGGTATCCAACAATCTTGTTTAACCTTCAAGTCTAGGATGAAGAGTATTCAACAATCATAAGATGAAGAGTATCCAACAATCTTGTTTAACCGTCAAGTCTAGGATGTAGAGTATTCAACAATCATAAGATGTAGAGTATCCAACAATCATATGATGTTAATTTACAGTTAGTGTAAACAAGTACACATGTCAGTTAACTGATTGAGGGCCAAAGGATAATATATCGCCAAATTTGATCTTCCATTTGAACAGAAGGACGATATATCGCCATACCAGGGTGATCATGTTATTAGTTGTGTTTCGTGTATCTTCCACAATTTCAATGCTCAGTGAACGGAAATGTACATAATACTACTTGTTCATTTGATAACCTTGTCTGATGCACACCTACCGTTTGTCTGGCACTAAATCATTTAATATAACAATAAGGACTTTGCAATATATACATGAATTCACAAGTACAAATAATTCTTTTCTGCAGCATTCAATACTTCAATTCCTGTAGGATTCAAGATGTTAATTTGTACAGGATTTAACACGTTCATGTATGTAGCATCAAATACTTGCATTCATCTATGATGTAATACTTTTAATGGAATAAAATTTACATGCTTTTCATTTCTGCAAGATTACAATTCTTCACCTGTGAATGATTCAATATATACACAGCTCTAAAATTCAACACCATCATGTCTGTTGAATTCAAAACCATTATTCATTTCTGTTAAATCTGAGCATACAATGCTATGGAAGGGAAATACATTGTATATTCCTCCGCACACTCAGTCCTACAACAATTAGAGATGGTCCTTTAATTTCACATGCCCACAGCAGATTCCTGCCATGAGACTTTTGTCTTTTTTATGAGCATTCAATATTTTCATTTGTGCTGGCTTAAAGTCTTCTTTCAATTCACTTGAAATTAGTCTATAACTGCAATGTTGTCTCTTGTATGAATTTCACTGTCTTGGTTAGTTCAAACAGTGGTTCATAGAGTTTATCTTCCACTGTCGTCTCTCTAGGCCAGAAAGTTTTCCCAGATATGTCATATTTTGAGCAGTCTTTGAGATATGTGATCAGCTAGAAGGCCTATCACAGAAATCAGGATGCCACACAATCACGCCATGAAATATGTTGATTACTGTTTAAGGTCTTAATTCTCACAGCAATGTTTTCAATGACTTTTAAGTACAGCATCTGAAACAATGGTACCCAAACACAAATGGCAGAGTATGAGGTTTAGGTGCCCATTTCTGAAACCTTATACAATTCCACATGCTTAGTTAGTTAGTTAGTTAGTCGTGGTTCCAACTTCACGGCCACATGCTTATCTGACCTAAAGCACATGTTTGATCAGTCAATGAAAACCACAGAGCACAAGCTAAACACGACTTCACTTGACTACTTGAAGTCAAGTAAACTTTGGTAAAATTATTCAAAAATATGTATGACAAAAACACCGGTTGCACATATATCACAGAGATATATACATGTCAAAGAGGAGGGAAGGCGGTAGAGTGGGCAGAAGGTATATCATCTATCTCTAACAGAACAGATTTCATCCCAGCAATGGGAATATAAGAAGTGATGGACATTTATTCTCTTTTGGTTTCATCTCAAAATGCTGACATTTATGGTATACAGATAGCTCCACAAGTACTCCAGTCTCTTAGTGATATGATACTTGCCCTAGATGCCCCCCCTTTTCCTTTGTGCTACAATGTTTGTGCACTGTGATAACAGCCTCTTATATAAACTATAGGTGGAAACTGGAGCATTTATTGAGCTACCTGTAATGTCATATTGCAATTATTTTTATCATTATAACATTTTATCATTATAACAACAGAATTAATGTAAATGCAACAAAAAGAACACATAACATCAGTATGTTATTTTGACACAGGCACTGTTAGGAGCTGATCTGCTGTTTTTGAAAGAACTTTAATCAGTTAAACCTTCAAAACCCTGCTTTCCTTGACCTTCAGACCCCTGAATAGAACCTTCTGAGGGGAAAAGTTCAATTGTCACATTCTAATTAACAATCCTGATGAGAAGTCCTCACTATCTCTATCTGCCACATCCTGTAACACTTCTTGTGGAGTAACCAGATTAGATCTGCCACATATTCCATGGCTAGAACTGGGATTGTTCTTATTTGTCTCATCCATGTGAAATTCACAGAGAAAATTAAGCTCAAAGTTCATTTCATGTTCGCTATTTCATTGCAAGCATCTTTGTTTATAGACTTCCCACCACTTCTATTAAAAATAAGACTGATTGGTCTTTATATGAGTTGAGTTGAGTCAAGAACCAATTTAACAGCTCTATGATCTTAAACAACCAGCGAAGAGTTCCAAAACTACTGCTACCAATTGCAATCTGATGATGTGTCCAGCTAGCCTTTCCTGTAGTACTGAGTGTCAGCCAGGTCGTCTGGTTGCTTCCAGCCGCTCCATTCTCTCCAGGCCATGATAATTTGTCTGTTCTTCCACACTATACACATGAGTCCATTACAATAATGAAATGTTGTGTTGTTTGTCCTCCAGCCAGCAGAATGTTGCATTGACTGCCTCCATCTCCATTCAAAGACTACATGTTGTGATATCATATGCCAGGCTCTCCTGCAATAAACACCATCCATTAACCTTAATCACAAACCCCCCCAAGGCACTTCTTTTACCTCTTAGCATGAAGCCATCCATGTAGATGGTTACATCATCTAACATAAAATTGCCAAACATCAATTGATGCACCTCCCATTCAGTGCTGCCTGTTGGCCAATCCCTACACTCCTGGTCCAATGTGATTATAACCCTGCACAAGGTCTGACTGGTATATATTTTAAGTCTTCTATTTTCAACATAAAATGTTAGTTCCCATAACTTGTAATGTTATGTTAATGGTGTACAGAGAAATCCCACTCAGATCAAAATACCAGGATCTCATCATTAAAGGGTTTAACAAACTTAAGTTCAAGCAGATCTTTCATTCACATCAAGAAAACAGGTTATATTTCATTCATGTAATATGTCGAAGTAAATTTAAAGTTTGTGCCAAGTATATATTCATAAACGGTAGCAAAGTTCTCTGGTTCAAATACATCTAACTAGCCACCCATGAGCCAACTGTGAGACTGACAGACGGCACAATAAGCTCCTCTTTGGCAACGATGGACAAATATAAAATAACTTGAAGAACTACACATTAACATCAATAAATTTTAAGAATCACAGTTTCTGAATATGTATGGAGACAAGAGCATACATGGGTGTCAATTGTAAACCCATCAATTATGAACAAGTACAGAGAGATACGAGCATGTGAGTTCTAGTGCATTCATCAAGTACAAAGAAACGAGAGCATATTTGGTGTCAATTGTAAGTCCATCAATCATGATCAAGTACAGAGAAACACTAGCATGCATGGGTATGTCAATTATAAGTCCATCAATCAATCAAGAACAAGTACACAAAGACAATAGCCTCAGTGGGCATGACTATGGTAAGTCCATCAATCATAAACAAGTGTTGTTGTTGTTGTTGTTTGTCCATCAAGAATGATGATGACCATTCATTTCATCCAGAGGGGTTGAAAGTATGGAGCCGTGAGTTCTAAGATGGCTGATAAGGCCTATTTTGGCTCGAAACGTTCTTTGACAATGTGGGCAAAGAATGCTTGACGTTCCAGGAGGAGGATCTCCTGCAGTGATTTTTCTGTTCAGCCTCTTCTTCACAGCTCTTGCAGTCCTGGTTGCTTCACAAGTGACTGCACCCTTGTGTAATGATGGATACCACAAATTATGGTCTTTGGCAGCAGTCTCCCAGGTGT
This sequence comes from Cepaea nemoralis, assembly GCA_014155875.1. NCBI lineage: Eukaryota > Metazoa > Mollusca > Gastropoda > Stylommatophora > Helicidae > Cepaea > Cepaea nemoralis. Next base: position 2,386 of record JACEFZ010006185.1, on the reverse strand, counting down.
CAAGATGAATTCCAAAAGCTTTCAGTGAGATGTTTCAGAGTGTCTTTAAAGCGTTTCCTCTGGCCGCCTTGGGAGCTGTTTACCACAACACAGCTCGCTGTAAAATATTTGTTTAGGGAGCCTATGATCTGGCATGCAAGTTAAGTGTCCAGCCCAGTCGAATCTGATTCTTCATAAACAAGTACAGACAACAAGAGCACATACGGATGTGTGAATTCTAGCAAGCTCATCAACTGCGAGCATGCTGACCAGGTTAAAGTCAGAAGGATGTTTCATTGGAGGTGAAATACAGAATTAAATAAGTAGGAATTGTCTGGAAGAAATACCAGGAACAGCTCAAATGTGTAATCTAAATACTTTAAAAGAGTCTAAGATAAAGGCAAGGAAACAGCCAACAGGTTTTGGCCACAACACAAGAAGAGAATAACTAGAGAATATTGTAATAACTGGAAGATTAAAGCAAGAGACAAAGCGAGGCATCGAGCAAAGATTCTGAAAAGTCTGACATTGCAATGGAAAGATATCAGAACTGATATAATGCTTGACACTGGGAGTTGTGACATGGAGAAAGGTAGTGAGTGAAGATTCTTGACAGCTGTGACCTCATGGCAACGAAAGATATCAGAGCATCAATTCATCCATAGCTAGAGATTGGGAGAGGCATGTGAACATTCACACCAAATGGCTTGGCACTTAATGATGACTAGTTGGCACTCATAAGACAAAACTATCATATTATCTCCTGACATGTCTGTAGTATCATGAGTCTTGGCTTCACTGGGACATATGGATATGTGACAGTGGTATGTGGTGGACTAAAATAAAAACAAATGGTGAATTATATATATATAATACACCATTATATACACTATATTCGTGAAAGCTAACACTAAATTCCTGAAAGCTAACAGTAAATTCTGTTGTTCATCTTCTCATTGTTCATCTTCTCATGACATTACCAAAGAAAAATTGCTTTCTTCTGGAATCTGTGGTAGATTTCAATTGCATCTTAGCAACTATCGCTTTACCTTCATATGAAAGCGATGAAAATAAACATAATGAAGCTGTCAACATAATAATCAAAGCAAGCTGACATCTGCTGACTGCTAAAATAATTAAAAGCTGAGCATTTCAAAAGGTCTTGAAGACTTGGTTATAGGTCAACAGCTTTGAGTGTTTCACCTCAAACACAGGTTATCTCACTGTCTCTGTGGAAAATAAAACGGCAATGTTATTATGACCTAGAAAGGCACATAAAGAACAGTTAAATATAGCTATATTTAGAGAGGTTTCCTACTCTCATCTTCCAGCTTCAAGAATTCTATATGAAAATAAATATATCCCAGAAAATGTGGAAATCACATCTCATTTCTTCCAAATGTGGAATCCTCCATTGTGATTTTAAATGTCTGAGCTCTTCCAATGAAGTCATGCCCAGTCATTATCATCATGTCCCAGTGTCAGTGATATTTTCCCCACAAATACATATCCTCTGTGATTTTTACAAGTTGCACTTCTTGCTCTCGGTCATGGGCTAACGGGGCTATGGCTCGCCAGGGGGGACGGACTCGGTCAGATTTTTGTCATATACTTGTGACTGGCCTAGCAAGCAGGCAAGGAATCTTCAAACTGCTCGTAGAAAAACTAAGAAGTATAAATGCATGTAAAGAAGCCAGCCAAACAGAGACTGCAAGAACACCGCATGACGAGAACACAGAAGAACCATCTGCAAATTACACCATTTGAGAACTCCTATTTGCAGATGACCAAGCACTAATAACAAAATCAGAAGATGAATTACGAGACGACATGAATATTCTAAACGAAATGTGTAGGGAACATAACATGAAAATTAGCACAAGTAAAACAGAGGTAATGACTATAACTAAAGAAGAAAAATCAACAACAATTCACCTAAACGGACATCCCTTGAAACAAGTAAAGAGTTTCAAGTGTCTAGGAAGTATAATATCAAACGGCAAATCAGAAGACGAGATCAAAAATAGATGCGATAAGGCAAACCAAATCCCTGGACAAATTGCACCAATACTGAAGAACAAACATGTATCAATAGTTACTAAGAAAGCACTTTACAACACAATGTTCCTACCAACTCTATGTTACCAATGCCAAACCTGGACAATGACAGTACAAGAGAAAAGAAAAATCACAGCAACAGAAATGAGATTCCTGAGAAGAATACTCAATGTACAAGAAGAGATAAGATCAGAAATGAAGAAATCAGGACTAAAGTCAGAATATATTCACACTCACAAATATTTAAGGTTTTCATTTCAAACCCCCTTGTATAAAGATTGTGGTGGGATTCCATCCTGTGCAACCATGGCCCATAACTGGATTATGGGTTGAATTTTCAAGAGTAAGC
>JACEFZ010006184.1:97500-111944 GCA_014155875.1 Cepaea nemoralis | reverse complement strand
ACTGAATGAAGAAGGGTTATCTAGGAAAACACACACGTCACTTGGGGCCAGCGAGAAGAGTGTCAACACCGAGAAGGGAGTCTCCATCATGTATGCTGAGATAGCAGATTAAGATAATAAATATTATGGAATTGTTGTTATTGTAGTATAGAGATGTAAAGTTACTAATTAAAAGTTGGGGTTGAGATTTTTTCAAGGAAAAATTCTCTTTGAAGAAGGGGAGGTATTGTAACAGTGGGAGAATGAGGTTAGGAGTAAAGAGTTAAGGAATGCTGCGCATTCCTTGACTAGGGGGAAAACCATAGTGAACGTGTGTGCACGAATGAAGAAGGGTATCTAGGAAAACACACACGTCACTTGGGGCCAGCGAGAAGAGATGTCAACACCGAGAAGGGAGTCTCCATCATGTATGCTGAGATAGCACGATTAAGATAATAAAGTATCTTTATAACAACGCGAAGACTTGTGTGTGCTGTACGATCACGACTATAACCTGTATGTAGCACTGTCACATAGTCTCATTGATAAATGTACTTTCTATGGCTGACTAAATTTCTTTCCACAATTTTGCATCCAATCCCCCCGAGTTGTCATCACATGTGTAATGTGTACTTCTCAAACACTCGGTGCAGTTCCAATGTGTGCTTCTCGCACACTCGGTGTACGTGTAATGTGTACATTTTCTCCCACACTCTGTGCACGTGTAATGTGTACACCTCCTTACACAATCGACACAAGTGTAATGTGTAAATTTACTCACCCAGTCGACACACTTTTAATGTGTACATTTCCTCACAGTCAACACACGTGTAATGTATAATTTCCTCACACAGTCGACACACGTGTAATGTGTACATTTCCTCACACAGTCGACACGTATAATGTGTACATTTCCCCACACAGTTGACACACGTGTAATGTGTACATTTCCCCACACAGTTGACACACGTGTAATGTGTACATTTCCTCACACAGTCGACACACGTGTAATGTGTACATTTCCTCACACAGTCGACACGTATAATGTGTACATTTCCTCACACAGTCGACACGTATAATGTGTACATTTCATCACACAGTTGACACACGTGTAATGTGTACATTTCCTCACACAGTTGACACACGTGTAATGTGTACATTTCCTCACACAGTCGACACACGTGTAATGTGTACATTTCCTCACACAGTCGACACGTATAATGTGTACATTTCCTCACACAGTTGACACACGTGTAATGTGTACATTTCCTCACACAGTTGACATACGTGTAATGTGTACATTTCCTCACACAGTTGACACACGTGTAATGTGTACATTTCCTCACACAGTCGATACACGTGTAATGTGTACATTTCCTCACACAGTCGACAAGTATAATGTGTACATTTCCTCACACAGTTGACACACGTGTAATGTGTACATTTCCTCACACAGTTGACATACGTGTAATGTGTACATTTCCTCACACAGTTGACACACGTGTAATGTGTACATTTCCTCACACAGTCGACACACGTGTAATGTGTACATTTCCTCACACAGTCGACACACGTCTAATGTGTACATTTCCTCACACAGTCGACACACGTGTAATGTGTACATTTCCTCACACAGTCGACACGTGTAATGTGTACATTTCCTCACACAGTCGACACGTGTAACACACTCCGCGCACGTGTAAAGCTCACGAACACATCTATGACGTGTAGACTTCGCTCGACAGCGCTCACGCGACACTATGCCCTCTAGTTTCACCTTGATTACCCTGACATTGGGGATTTGAAGGTCACACAAGTTCAGGACTTACCTGTGATATGCACGTTCTGCCTCCCATTCCCTCCCCCCCCCCCCCCCCCCCAAATCGTGTTCGTTTTTGCGGGTTCCCAAATAAACCGAACGTGAGTGCACATTGATATGATTCAACATGCGTGTGCTTTCAACAGGTGCTCTCCGACAGACGGTAGTTGAGGAAATGAGGACTCATTTCCTATGGGATGTTGTAGAGTCCGGTTCTAATATAAGTCATAACACAGCCATCCTGAGAAATTTATGAGGCCGGAAACAATACTTACATGTGCCTGAATGTATTTATTCGAGTGGGGTGTTTCAGATTATACTGACTGGTCTTCATGACAGCAGTGACATATGAATACAATTAGTGGGTGTCGTGGTCGGTTTTGTGGGTTGGTGGGGGGCTGTATGGTTGGGGGGATGTGTTGTTGGGGGGGGGGGGGTGTTTGGCTGGGTGGTTGAGGGGTGTGCGTGTGTGCGTGTGTGTGTGTGTGGTGGAGGGGCTGTGAGTGTGTGTGTGTGTGTGTGTTGGGGGATGGGTTAGGTGTGTGGGAGGGGGGTTGTGTGGTGGGGGATGTGTTGATTTGGGGGGGGGGGTGTCTCATAACATGGTAATATGCATTGTTTATGTTTACAACACTGATTTGACAATGTTTTGTTATTTTCTATGTGAATGTATAATTCACTATTGATGAACGAAAGATGAGTGAATGGAAGGGCCGAATGTAAGACATGTCCAATTTGTGACCCTTTAAAAATAAAATTAAATCAAATCAAATCAAATCAAATCAATCTCCATCTCTCGCCCTCTCTCTCTCCCTCTCCTTCTCTGTCCCTCTCTGTCCCTCTCTCTCTCCCTATCTCTCCCACTTTCTCTTCCTCTCTCTCTCTCTCTTTCTCCCTCCATTTTTCTCTCCCTACCTCTTTCTCTCCCTCCCTCTCTCTCCCTCTCTCCTCCTCTCTTTCTTCCTATCTCCATCTCTCCCCTCCCTCTTTCTCTCCCCCTCCCTCCCCCTCTCTTGCCATTTCTCCCGCCTCACAAATCCGCATGCCAAAAATGTCTGCAATGTCCTGGTGTTATCATCTCCTAAGGCCTCTATTTGAGCCGATCAGTTGACAATTTTGTTACTATATCCAGTATGACGGTATTATTTCTCAACATATTTATTACGCTAATGATAATCCATTTGTAATTGCTGGAAAATAAATCCCAGAACTGAGATATGCAGAAGACACGGTTCACCTCTCAAACAGTGCTAAAGGATGAGAAGAGCTGATCCTGTCTGTGAAGAGACACAATGAAAGTCAGAATCTTTGTCTGAATTTAGGGGAAACACAAAAAATAGTATCCACAGACAAAACAACATAACAATCAAATATCAAAATCAACATCGAAGAGATTGAAAATGTCCATAACTGTCAATATCTTGCCTGAACGTTCACCACCACTAGGGAATGTCCAGCAGTCAATATCTTGGTTCCATGATCACCAACACTGGGGGATTCCAACTTTCAATATCTTGGCATCGCGTTCATCAACACTGGGGAATGTCAAACAGTCAATATCTTGGTTCCATGATCACCAACACTGGGGAATGTCCAACAGTCAATATCTTGGTTCCATGATCACCAACACTGGGGGATTCCAACTTTCAATATCTTGGCATCGCGTTCATCAACACTGGGGAATGTCCTACAGTCAATATCTTGGTTCCATGATCACCAACACTGGGGGATTCCAACTTTCAATATCTTGGCCTCGCGTTAATCAACCTGGGGGATGTCCAACAGTCAATATCTTGGCCCCACAATCACCAAAACTGGAGGATGTCCAACTATCAATATCTTGGCCCCACAATCATCAACACTGGGGGATGTCCAACAGTCAATATCTTGGCCCCACAATCACCAACACTGGGGGATGTCCAACACTCAATATCTTGGCTCCACGAACACTAACACTGGGGGATGTCCAACAGAAATCAGACGCGGACTGAACATGTCACTGCAGAGATGAAACTGTATCAAGAACCTACTGCAGACGACCGGGACACTAGTGACAGTAACATGTCTGAGGACTCGCATCTCTCCCAAGGCCACATCTGGATGTGGGTCGTGGAAAGTGTCGCAATCACTACAGATGATAAAACAGAACAATTCTTAGAATATCCTGGACCTAGAAGAGGAGAGAAACTTAAATTCTCCGAGATCTGAGCATGGAAGCAAACTAGCTAATTAGCAACATCATGTCTGGGAAACTGGAATAAGTTGGCTATAATAGATGTCCCACTGGAGCTATAGTAGATGTCCCAGTGGCCGGGAGAGAACGGTGATGGGAGGCATGTACATATTGTGACATGAAAGTGATGAGGTGGGAGGATTTATAGATTTATAGACTTTGCGACGCTTCAGTAATGAGTCCGACCTTCTGCTACTTGACGATGATCATCATCAAGTGCCCTGCCAGCTGGCGTAGGCGTTCAAGGCTCTGCACAGATCTCGGTCTTTGGTTTTCTGGATCAACTCTGCTGCTGATATTCCTCCGTGCCACCGTCTCAATCCATCCAGCATCATTTCTCTTGGTCTGTCTCTGCCTCTTTTCCCCTCGATCTTTCCAGTTGTCACGATATTAGGCCGTTTTTTTTTTTTTTTTTTCAAAGGTGATGGAAGTTATATAACTTGAAGCAGCCAGGCCTCATCACATGTCCATGACTCACATCCCCTTTGTTGTCTCCGTTACGTGTATGTTAAACACAATATTTTCGGCACGTTCTGCGCCTTGGAATGTTCAAGCCTACTGCCGTCTTGGTGAATGCTCGGCTCCGAGGTGATGGAATATTGAGATAACCAATCAAATATATAGACAGAACCACAAGATAAACAATGAGATTACTCACAGACTCGGCGAGTTGACAGTCTGGATACTTGTTAGTGTAGCGAGCAAGGGCAGGTGTGACGTAACCTGGTTATTTTTGGTGGTTTCGTATATGCTTTCTTCGTCTTCTTCTTCTTCTTCTTCTTCTTCTTATTCTTCTTCTTCTTCTTCTTCTTCTTCTTCTTCTTCTTCTTCTTCTTCTTCTTCTTCTTCTTCTTCTTCTTCTGCTGCTGCTGCTGCTGTTGAATATTATTACAATTATTGTCCAGGCTTGTCCATGGGACACATTTTTCATTCCCATTCCCATCCCATCCCACGCTCATTTTGCCTGTCCCATCCCATGGGATTCCTATGGGATTCCCAAGATAATACTAATATGGAATACAGTTCAAATAAAATTATGAAATTTACGAAAGTTTAGGGTTAGTGTCTACTAAAGAAGACTACATGTACAAAGAGACATGTAAAACAACATAATTTATTAATTTTAATATTCAAGAATATTTTATTAAAACAAAGTTTAATCTAAATATGACAATTCAGTTTCATTCTGACACTCTCATTCTGTTCCAGAGTCACTCTGCTCATTCAGCACATTACCAATTTTCTGCTGATCGACTATTTCTAATAATTCAGTTAATCCAGGTAATCCCTGAACCATTTCCACAATTTTCATCTTACATGCAAATCTGATATACACAGAGTTTATAACGAGAGCTGGTAACTTACTCAACAACAATCCAGCTGCACTAAATAAGTGCTCTACTGCCGCTCAGGACACTGGTATGGCCAAGAAAATTTTCGCACTTGCTGTTAGCAGTGGAAACCTATGTTCATTTCCCCAATAATTTAATAGTTGTGAAGTTGGTTGCCGTAATTTTTGAAACATGGTGACTTCATCCTCAAGGCATTTGTTTCTGGGGTCATCAAACTTAAGTGTTTTGTTTGGTGGAGGATAAAAAAAATAAGTCAAAATCACTTTTCGGCTTTTGTTCTACAACTCCTGCTACTTCACATACAGCAGATGATTCAGAAGAAAGATTTAAAACTTTGATGAATGAAATAACAGTTGGAACAACAGACTTAGAAAAAGCGATCCAATCATTGACCCATTTATTGGTGTCCACATTCCCTTTCTTCTTAGTAACAACTGACTTGGCTTTGATGTCATCTCCAGTAAGGAATGCTGCAGTAACTTCCAAAGAACTGCCGCAATATGGCCAAAGTTTTTCTCCAATAATGTTTTGAAAGTTCTGACAATACTTCTTCACCATGCTGCTGGAAGTTTCTTCGTCAATATCAACAATAACTTTGTACAACTGGTAGTCTAGGAGGAAGTATAACAGCAAAATTAAATGAGATGTAGTACCATCAATTTCTAGTTTGTCAAAAACATTTTGAATTTCTCATGTATGTACAGCATTCCTTTAATCTGAACAATATTCGGAATTTTCGTTTAAGAATTCTTCATCATCTTCATTAAAGTAATGCGAGTAATTTTTTTTTTTAACGGGCATTGAAACGTTGGTAAAATGATCGCATGCGCGCATTTATTAATTTATCAGGTATCCCACCACGAGATAAAGAATTGATAAAAGTATAAAGAAAATATGAAGGATAAAAGGCTTTAAAAATGTTTTTATTTAAACAAGTTGCTATGACATGGCTACTGTTCCATGTGTCCCATGGGAAATACAAATGTTTGCTGTCCCGTCCCATCCCATCCCATGGGACTTTTCCCATGGGATTCCCATGGGAATCCCATTCCCATGGACAAGCCTGCTATTGTCTGCCTTGCAACGTCATTGTACGAACACAGTCATAGAACATGCTGCCAATGTCGTTAATTTGCGCCTTTACGCGAAAGCTGAGTTGACCAATGCTCTTCTTCTTTCAGATGATCCATGATTGTTCTGTAACATCAGTACCATATGTTCAATGGTGTGCTTTAATTGTGTTTGTGTTCTCCATTTTCTCTTACTGCACATATAATTCCATCGGATGCTGCCACAGAGCAGGTGCCCAGATGACGCCATACAGAGGATGGAAGGAACTCTCAAAGTAAACAGTGCAGGAAAACCAAGGGATACAAGTATCCGAGGTGACAACGAAGAACGTCACACCAACGCAAGCTTGACAACAAAAACATACGTTGTGCGGTGATCAAGACGAACGGTCGTGTGTTGGAATTCGAGAACAAATTGGTGTGGCTATTGGATGATTAGAAGTCTAGCAGTGGACTCCAAGTTAATAACAGCTAGAAGCATATGTTGGAAACGCCATGGATTCGAGAACGATGGGCAGAACCTAGACAGAATCGGATGAAGATAACAGCCTGGACGGCTTGAGTAAACGGACGAAGGAGAAGTATTACTGAGTGACAACAAGCCGAACGTAGAACAGGTTAGAGTAATTCATTCTTTGTGTACGCTTATATTAGATGCCATTCTGGCAACAACAGATGCGCTAATTGTACACCATAAGATGTCTCATAACTTGGTCAACTGTCGTAATAAAGCGGTGTTAGTTTCCTGAACTCTGACGTTTACTTCATACTTCAAAGTTCATCGTTGATTCATTAACTGTTATCGTTACTACAATTTTAATGAGCCTGTACCTTCTGTAAGTCGATCGTTTACATGGCAAAGCACAGCGAAGACGGACTACGGCATGGCAGATGCTAGTTAGTCAATTAGTTAATTCCAACTTCACGGCAAAGGCTGGCCCCATAATGCTCCATTCCTGTGGCAGTGAATATCATTCGAAATGCTCCTCGCTACCCCATGTGAAAAGTGGAACAGGAGTCTCGACAGACCAACAGCCCGCACAGGTATACTGTGCATAATAGTTAGTTAGTTAATTAGTTAGTTAGTTAGTTAGTTAGTTAGTTAGTTAGTTAGTTAGATGGTTGGTTGGTTGGTTGGTTAGTTGGTTAGTCGCGGTTCCAACTTCACGGCAACGGGTCGTCCCCATTATGCTCCGATCCTGTGCCAGTGAATATCACACAAAATGCTCCTCACTGTCCAATGTGAAAAGTGGAACAGACAGGAGTCTCGGCACTGTGCATAATACCTCCGCCAGAATGCCAACACGAAAGTCCTCCATGAAAAATATAGTTCATCGTCGATGGAATCGGCAGTCACCAGAAAGACTTCATTGACCCGGGTTTCATCCAACATGGCTCGGTCTCTTCCCCCAGGGTGACCTGCCGAAAGCGCCGCACAATGCACGAACTGAACTCCGTACCTTCTGCGACGACTCCCAGGAGTCTCCTGAAAAAAATGCACTTGTAACCCGAAACGGCAAACCAGTCAATTCAGCGAAAGTCGGCCATTGTTCCAAACATGCAATAGTTCACTGTGCAAATAACAGTGGGCAGATGTAAAAGCAATCCACGCGAATTTCACAGCTCACGGTGTCGCCTACCACTCACTCAGTAGCAGGGTGACGGAACTATGTACTACCAGTCCAACATGAGGAAAATGCGATTGCAGACCGTAGTCACAAACATAAAAACGCCACAGGCCTTAACGGTTTAATGACTAACCGCCATATTGAGGACCGGAAGTCCATACTGTGCATAATGCAGCTGCCGAATACCAACACAAAAGTCCGCCACAGAAAAAATACAGTTCATCGTCGATGGAAGTGACAGTCATTAGAATACCAGCAGCCACACATTGCTGTATAAGGCATCCCAGTAAGTGCAGCAGGCGGCCGGTCGCCATTTTTCTCTGAACATGCAGTTCACGATAAAAACAATCGCTGACAGATGTAAAAATACTCCACATGAAATCCACAGCGCATAGTTTCAACAGATGTATCTGCTTCCTCAGGATGGTACAACTATAACTTGTTTTAGTTGTTGACTTTCCTGTTTTAAATACATGTTTAATTGAGATATCTGTATTTCTGTTAATGTACCTGTTTTAGGATAACATTTTACTTGTTGATGTACCTATTTTAAGATAAATGTTTACTTGTTAATGTACATGAATTAAGATAAATGTTGACTTGTTTATGTACCTGTATTTTGGTAAATGATTCATTGTTGACTTTCCTTTATTTTGTTAAATGTTTACTTGTTGACTTTCCTTATTTTGGTAAATGTTTATTTGTTGACTTTCCTGTACTTTGATAAATGTTTCGTTGTTGATTTACCTATATCATGATAAATGTTTACTTGTTAATATGCCTGTGTTAAAATATCGTAGAATTGTGAATAGTTTAAAGTGTCATACAGACAGCATTACAAGACTTAACCAATCAATCAATGCGATTGTAAGGTACAATGCAATTAATAACACAATGGAAATGATATTTTCTGCAAGTTTGTATATTCAAAACAATGTTTTCCCGTAGTGAATTTGAATAACGAAGATACAAACAATAGATTGCACGATTTATTGCCTGGTATATTTCGCTGCATCTCGTCAGGTACATACTGCAGAAATCACACAGCGTAAAGTAAATTAACTAGATAAATCCTTCAAGTTGAAATATGCACATATTCGCACAGTAATGCCAATTGTATACCACGGTAATTTTAAGCTGACTAACATGTCTTTCTGTTTGCACAATTCTGGCTTGCGTTGATTGATCATAATTGCTTATGCAAACTTTAACAGTGTGTCCTGGGTGCATATCTTTCTAGCCCGGTCAAACAGGGTCCGTACTAAGCCCTGTTTGTACTGGACAGGTGTGAAGCTCTCAAAATTTAGGTCTTGGCCAGTCCATGTTCCTTTGCGGTACACCGTTTGTTTAACACACAAAATACTCGCTTGTTAAAGTTTGCAGAAGCAATTATGATCAATCAACGCAAGCCAGAATTGTGCAAACAGAAAGACATGTTAGTCAGCTTAAAATTACCGTGGTAGACAATTGACATTACTGTGCGAACATGTGTATATTTCAACTTGAAGAATTTATCTAGTTAATTTACTTTACATTGTGTGATTTCTGCAGTTTGTTTATTATCGAAAACCTCATTGTTCATAATTGCATGTAATTCCACCCGCTACACCTTTACACACACGCTGCACCATTACGGTGCGCGGTACAGTTTATGAAAACGCTTTTACTGCAGTAGAGTTCTACTCATCCTTTAGTTAGCAGCTTATCTTGTCTGAAACATCTGCTTCTTTAGGATGGGAGGGGGGGGGGGGGGGAGATAAAATTCAACCACGCCCTTTGTGGCCATGTCTTGTGTTGCGCGATACAAATAGTGCGAGGAAGACAAGAAGGCATGACGTCATACATGGCTGCAAATAGAGAGCACATAAACTCCGGAGTAAAACGATAACCTGGTGTATCTGATCAAGTGAAATGACACATCTGAAAGAGCGCCAGCTGGCTGACGTCAATAGTGACCCACACTTTTGTCGCAACTCCATGGAGCCATTTCTTCTGAGTCCAATCACCCTGGGGGAGGCATTTTTCCTGATCATATGATTACGGGGTCGACCCAGTTTCATAAAATTGGTACCAGAAAATGTTGAAGGAGGTAAGGTCATCTGCGGGATTTTAAATAGGGAAAAGTAGTAAAGGTCAGTTTGACGCGTCTTACGTCGCAATGGGCATATCATTCAGACCAGTATTGTTATGTATGCATGACAGCACTCACAGTTGTAATTCTGATTAACAAGAAGATATGGGTTTTGTAGGAAAAGTAGTAAGTAAAGCAAACAAAGGTAAAAGTCTACAAAGCAGTTGTATTATCCATACTGCTATATGCTTGTGACACCTGGACTGTTTATCAGCGACACGCTAGGAAATTAAACCACTTCCACACAGTCTGTCTTAGGAAGCTATTGAAGATTAAATGGCAAGACAAGATCCCAGACACTGAAGTCCTAGAAAGAGCGTCCATGCCCAGTAACAACACTTTACTAATGAAGAATAGGTTTCGCTGGGCAGGTCACTTGACTCGCCAACCAGATACAAGCTCCCTAGACGAATTTTTTTTTTTTTTTTTACGGCGAGCTGCGTTGTGGTAAAGGTTCCCAATGCGATCAGAGGAAATGCTTTAAAGAAACTCTGAAGATCTCAGTGAAAGATTTTTGAATTCATCACGACACTTAGGAGACTGCTACCAAAGACCGAAATTCGTGGCGTACATCATTACACAAGGGTGCAGCCACTTGTGAAGCAAACAGAACTACAAGAGCTGTGAATAAAAGGCTGGACAGAAAAACCACTGCATGAGATCCTCTTCCTGGATCGTCAAGCATTCTTTACCCACATTTTGAAAGAACGTTTCGAGCCACAATAGCCTTATCAGCCATCTTAGAACTCATGGCTCCAAACTGTCAACCCCACTGGATGAAATGAATGGTCATCATCATTCTTGATGTACAAACACCATAACATAACAATAAGTGAAGGACCCGATCTCATGTCTGTCAGTGTATTGGCAATATGGTGCCAGTCCGAAGTTTGTATTGCCTAATCGCATTCGATCAGTGGTGTAGTCAATATCTCGTCAGCCGCCTTTATTTCCCACGATATTTTCTGGTACCAATGTTAAGTTGGGTCGATCTAGGAAACTAGGTTATTTCTTGTACCAATGTTAGGTTGAGTCGATCTAGGAGACTAGGTTATTTCTTTTAAATTCAGCTGTGTGGTGATGCGAATACATAACGCCAGGGCAGGCAGGCGAGAGTCCTAGCCAGTACGTTAAACACGGCTTCAGTACTGATCACGGTGGGACGCCATTTCTCTCGTCGCTTGCCGAAGTGAGGGAAAGATTGGCCACCTATACCGCCTTACTCTCAGGCCTCTCGCTTAAACCCGCATTCTCCTCATCTTTTGGTTCACATGGATCTGTTTAGTTCAGTCCAAAAGTTCTATTTGGATCATTCCGTCATACCATTTTATACTTTTAGCCTGCGCACGAACCAATTAGTACATTTGTACCTCACCCCCAGTAGTAAAAGAATGTGTCCCTCTGTAAGCCAAATTCAGTTGCATTTTGCCAATTCATATGCAGGTGCGAGTCTACCTACATCGGCAGAACAGAACGGCAGTTACAAGGCAGGATTGTTGAACACATACCCAGCTGGATTGACAATATACTACACACAGGCGATGGAATCATGGGAAGGTCGACACACCACAATTACAAATATCCTGTGTCGTACATTGCACGGCACGGTTTGGAAACCGGTCATGTGATTAATAGAGACAGCGCTTTTCGCGTGTTGTTTAATATACAAAATAGTCGCTTGTTAAAGTGTGCAGGATCATCATGATTAATCTACATAGGTCAGTTTTGTGCAGACTGAAAGACTTGATAGTCAGTTTAAAATTACCGTGGTAGACAACTGACATTATTGTGCGAATATGTGTATATTTCAGCTTGAAGGATTTATCTAGTTATTTTACTTTATGCTGTGTGACTTCTGCAGTATGTACCTGACGAGATGCAGCGAATTATGCCAGGCCATAAATCGTGCAATCTATTGTTTGTGTCTTTGTTATTCAAATTCACTACGGGAAAACATTGTTTTAATAATTGTGTGTAATTGTGTTGTAATTACTTTAGTCTTTCTCTATGTTTCTGATCCAAATAACGTAGCTAATTTTGACGCTGGAGTTAAATATTCCAAGTTTTATAGATTTAATCTGTTTGGACTTCCTCACATTTCCCATTTCTGTGAACGCTTATCTTGGATTTATATTCTTGTTTTGATAGTTCTGTCAGTTCCGACAACTGTGTCTAAACTGGTTTGTAAATATGTGCAGGGTTGCACTTCTTGAATGAAGATTTCATCAAGGAGATTTAGCCGCCATTTTCTGGAATTATTCTCATGCGTTTGCTCTCCTTGAACTCGAGTGTCGTGCACACGTGATACTACCACTTGCAATTGCTAGCGCTAGCGAGTGTACGGACTGGCTTTTGCGTGAGGGTTAGCTGTTTCTGTTACCAGTGTCCCTCGACATCTTTGACTTCTGAGGCAATGGGCGTTCCCAAGTCACGGACGAGAAGTCAACATCTAAGTCCAATTGACCTGCGTGTGAAACGAGCCCAATATGCCACGGACAGAAGAGAACGTTTAAGCGCGTGAACCCTCTCAGCCGTGCCGAGCTCTATCAAGTCTCCCTCTCCCTCCTTATTAAGCATTTTTAGACCTAATCTGAACAAGCGTGTCTACTTCATGTAGCTTGGGGTTTTGTGTGTGGGACAGAAGGTCAGGGTCGTCAGCGAGATCCGGGTCACGAATTTGCTCTTTCAGAGTTCATTGAATATCAGGCCAGTAACAACAACAAAAACAACAACGAACACCGCAAGAGATCTTCTGTTCCTATTTCAACCACCCTGTATTTTCTGCCCTGTACCCCCATCGGGACAAAGACCCTCAACCACACCACGCCAAGCCGAATTATATTTTACTATCTCCTTTAGCTCCCTCTATACATTATTCATCTCTGTCTGTAATTCTCTTCTCCGTGTGCTTTGAGGTCGTTTGCTTTCTGAGTTCCAGACAAGAGAGTATCTAGTTATATTGTCCTCAGGTTGTCTCTGTGTGTGTCCTGTCCAGCGTCAGCATCTTTCCCTCACCTCTTGGTTCACAGGTGTTTGTTCAGTTCTCTCCATGAGCTCCTCATTGGTGGTTCTGTCATGCCAAATTTTTTCCGCTATTCTGCTCAGACACCAATTAGTGAGTTACTTTCAAACATGTGTACTAGTTTTCCCTTGATGAAGACTCCTCTCTCTCTCTCTCTCTCTCTCTCTCTCTCTCTCTCTCTCTCTCTCTCTCTCTCTCTCTCTCTCTCTCTCTCTCTCTCTCTATGACTGGCACCTTGCCGTCTTGACAGATGGTAGTTTGTAAAATGGAGTTATGCTTCTCCATAACATTGGACCATAACACTGTTGGGCTGAATTTAGAGACCTTGTGTTGCCCATGCAGCATGATCCCTCTCTCGGCCTGCCTTGTTTACTCCAAAGAAAGGCAATACCAAAACTTCTGGAACAAGACAAACTGCAGAAGCTGACGGATCAGTAAAGCAATACTCTAAACTATCCGCCTGTCGGAGATTCCATACTAGACCATTTGCCGACCAAGACCTATATAGTAATATATATATATATATATATATAATATATATATATATATATATATATATATATATATATATATATATAATATATATATATATATATTAACATACAAACAACATACATACTCTGATACATACAGGTATATATATATATATATATATATATATATATATATATATATATATATATATATATATATATATATATATCATCATCATCATCATCATCATCATCTTCCACTTCTGCCGTCAAGCAGTCGTGGGGAGGAATAATTTGCGTTCCAGCGTGTGTGTGTATACCTCGCATGCCAGATCACAAGCTCCCTAAACGAATTTTTTACGGCGGGTTGCGTTGTGGTAAACGCTCCCAAGGCGGCCAGAGGAAACGCTTTAAAGACACTGAAAATCAGCTCCATATGTTTAGACCAATCGCAGTAGATGCTGTCAATATCCTGGCCTCCCCAAGAACGTCACGGGGCAATTCCCGAGACCTATGTTTTATCATGGGTTACCTAGGAGCACGTCAATTTTTAAAACAAAATCCTGGCCTGGACAGAGATTCGAACACAAGAGCATTATAACTTCACATCTTCACTTGGACGGCCAGAAACGAATTGAACTAACCACTGCGCCACCGCTGATCACTCATCTTTTCCTAGTTGATTATATGTCCTTCCATCTCATTTCATTTGATTCCATATCCCGCATCACCCGTCA
>JACEFZ010006184.1:45000-92500 GCA_014155875.1 Cepaea nemoralis | reverse complement strand
TACAGCTTTCAGTCAGCAATGGCAGTGCATATGCGGTTATAAAAACTACCGGATTTTCTAAGGTTTGCGCAAGATGGGTTCTTAGATGTCTCACAAGACCACTCATTGCAAAGGAAGGCAATTTCTTCCGAATTGTTAGATCGTTTTAAGGCTGATGGAGAGAACGTTTTGACTAAGATCGTTAAGATGACGAAACCTGGGCACATCATTTTAATCTGAGACAAAAAGACAATCAATGGGGTGGCATCATCCGCAATCACCAAGATGATAGAAATTCAAGACAACTCCTTCAACTAGAAAGGTTATGATCACTGTCTTTCGAGACACTAATGTGTGATTCGTGAGGGTGGATGTTGTGCCACGAGGAAAGATTATCAATTCGCAAGCTTACAATAAGACATTGAAATGACACAATCAACGTTTTCGCAAAGTTTGGCCTCGCAAGAATCCAGCAGACCTGCTTCTCCTTCCCTACAATGCGCGCCCTCACACAAGTCTGGTAACACGGGAAGCAATCACTAAACTGGGCTGGACTGTACTGCGCCATCCACCGTATAGTCCCGATCTGGAAACTGATTTTCATCTATTCGGTCCACTTAAAAATGCAATCCGTGGGACAAGATTTGAAGATGATGAAGGAGTGATTAATGCAGCGAAGAAATGGCTACATGAGCAAGACAAAGTCTGGTATGGGCAGGGAATACATGCACTTGTTTCGGGCTGGCATAAAACCGTTCAGGTCGATGGGGATTATGTTGAATAATACCGATGTTTACAAGACATATCCACGTATATTGCGTATACATGTCATGATTTTTTAATAAACGGGTGCTGAGAAAAACGATGTCCTTCTGAACGCCCCACGTATGATGATGATGTTGGTGTAATGATGATGATGATGATGATGATGATGATGATGATGATGATGATGATGATGATGATGATGATGATGATGATGATGATGATGACATGTTGAAGAATGTGCAAGCAGAGTAACCTGGCACGACAGGTCCACCAACACCAGATCACTGAAATACATTAAGTGAAACAACACAACAGCACATGAACACATGCATGTCTGCCTACACGGCACCAGGCCAAATGGCGAGAGTCCCAACCCAGCTGGATCTTCCACCACGCAATCTCTTGTATTCTCGTTCTTCTCCAGATATTTATCACAAGAGCATTATATCTTCACATCTTCACTTTGATTACACACAGACACATGCATACAGTTAGTTCCAAGTTTCTCTCTTGGCTGCCCTACAGTACCTTGAAGTAGCTATTAAATCGCCCAAGTGTCTATCCTGGCTGCCATACAGTACCTTAAGCACCTATAAAATCGCCCAAGTGTCTATCCTGGCTGTCCTACAGTACTTTGAAGTAACTATTAAAGCGTCCATTGAAGTTTGTGAACGACAATTGTCACACCTTGAAGAGAACTAGGTATATGGTGCTAGAAGTCCTTTTATAAAATTCAATCGGCACTCGATGCTTGACTTGATCAATGTCTCACCGACCGCCTTTATTTTTACTTCACACGCAGTTCCTAGTGCTCACTTTAGGTCTTCTTATTTGACATGAATATACATTCACCTGTAGTTCTCACCTGTACTTCACATCAATATACATTCACTTGAAGTTCTCACCTGTACTTCACATCAATATACATTCACCTTTAGTTCTCACCTGTACGTCACATCAATATACATTCACCTGTAGTTCTCACCTGTACTTCACATCAATATACATGCACCTGTAGTTCTCACTTGTACTTCACATCAATATACATGCACCTGTAGTTCTCACCTGTACTTCACATCAATACACATTTACCTTTAGTTTCACTTGTACTTCACATCAATATCCATTCACCTGTAGTTCTCACCTGTACTTCACATCAATGTACATTCACCTTTAGTTCTCACCTGTACTTCATATTAGTGCCTGCACAGAGAAGAGAGAGAGAGAGAGAGAGAGAGAGAGAGAGAGAGAGAGAGAGAGAGAGACGGCCGTTTTTGTCTCAGGAGACATAATCTTTCACCCTGATATCGTTAATTACATCATGTAGGGTGGGTGCTGTAACTAGCACACATGATTGCACGTTCAGTAATACTTTTATTATTGCTCAAATATTCATTATGTCATCAATACAACTGTCATCAGTATAGTTGTCATTTATTTAATTGCCCTCTGTATAATTGTCATTATATATTATAATTGTATCTGACAGGCCTCCCCCAGGAGTCAGTCTCGGCCCTCTTTCTCCTCCCATTATAACGCACCAGCCCAGGGCACCTGTGCTGGTAAGGAGCGTGAGTTTGATGTATCGAGCTGTCTTTGTCTACGTCGTGTTGTGATTGTGTGTCTGTTATGTATTGTATATGGTGTTGCTTCGGTCTCTAAGTTACTTCATTTCTTTCTTGTTTTGCGGTCTATTTATATCCATCTTTCCTTAAAATATGTTACTTAATCCTCTGGTGCCTCTAAAAGTACTGGAGAACTTTTGGTCATAGATTAGGAAGGGAAAATCCCAACTACACATCCCCGTGGTAGAGGATGGGAAACACACCACGGTGTGGCTAACACAGATCTGGGGACCGAGTATCCACCGGAATAAGTGGACAACTCTGCAGCTGAGCAGAGCAGGGCACTCACTTGTCCTTACAGTCGGAAATGGCTGTGAAAGGCAGAGGTACAAGACCACCATGTGGATGTGGAAGTCAAGGGGAAACCACTATATTATCTTCCCAATACTTCGTGGCAAAACATATATCAGAGTTAGTGACCGACGTTAATGGCTGTCTTAGGACATCCTCGTCCGGTAGGGACAGTCATGAGCCACATGTGACACCAGACCGTCATCCAGCTACTGATGGCAAGATCATAACTAAGATAAATAAATTTAGAGTAGGAACATGGAATGTTAGGACATTAAATGAGCTAGGAAAGTTGAACAATGTTCTAAGAGAGATGGATAGCATTAAATTGAATATACCAGGCGTTAGTGATATGAGATGGAAGGGATCGGGCAAAATTATAGCTGACAACCACACAATAATTTATTCTGGAGGGGATACACATGAAAAAGTTGTAGGAATAATACTTGATGGAAAAAAAAAACAGCCACGTCACTTTATGGATACTGGTGTATTTCAGACAGTTATTATGGTCAAAATCATAGGCAAACCAATAGATATAAATATTATACAAGTATATGCACCAACAAAAAGCAGTAGTGATGAAGAAATACAACACTTTTACGGCGAAATAGAAATAGCGATGGCTCAAATTGGATCACAGGAAATAAAACTAATACTAGAAGATTTTAATGCAGAAGTAGGAAAGGGGAAAATGGAGGATGTAGTGTGGAATTGTGGTTTAGGTACAAGAAATGAAAGAGGGAAAAATCTAATAAAATGGGCGAATATCAATGATATGATAATTGGAAACACATGGTTTAAACACCATAAAAGACGACTATACACATGGAAAAGCCCTGCTAAGAAAATATGCAACTAAATTGACCACATACTAATTAATAAAAGATTTAGAAATGCTTTAATTAATATAAAGACAATGCCTGGTGCTGACTGTAATAGAGATCATGTACCACTATGTGGACAACTAAAAGTAAGATTAAAGAGAGGGAAAAGAATGATTAAGAACGTGAGACTTAATAAAGAGGTTCTGAAAGTAGATAAAGAAATTCAAGAATAATACAGAGTGATTGTGAAAAATAAGTACAATGCAATAGCTAAAATACAGAGTATAAATGAACAATGCGAAATGTTAAGAGACTCCATTCATCAGATTAGCAAAGAAATATTACCGGACAGAAGCCATATAGCTGAGAAAAAAATGGATGAATGAAGAAATCTTAAAGCTGATGAACAAAATAAAACAGAGTAAAAATGACAAACAAGAATACGCTAAGATAAATACAGAAATAAAAGACAAATGTGGGAAGGCAAAAGAAATTTGGTTAAACAAGCAGTGCAAAAAATTGAATTAAATGCCATTAAAGATACAACAAATATGCACAGACAAATCAGTGAGCTCACGGGAAGAAAAAATAAGAATAAATACAGCGTGTTTGAAATCAATAACAGGAAAGATATTATTGGAGGCAGGTGCTATAATGAATAGGTGGAATGAGTATATAGGAGAATTATATGATGGAGAAAGGGAAGAATTAACAGAAGAAAAAGAAGTCACTGATGCTATGAAACATATGAAGAAAGGAAAAACAGCTGGGCCAGATGAAATCACAATAGAAGAATTAGAAGTATTGGGAGAATTTGGAGTAGATATATTAACCAAAATGTGGAATGATATCTACAGCAGTGGGTATTTACCCAGTGATATGCTGAAATCTGTATTTATAGCTATACCAAAAAGACCAGGAGCAATTGAATGTGAAGATTTTCGTACAATTAACCTCATAAACCATATCACTAAGCTTCTACTCAGAATTATAATGAGAAAAACCAGAATGAGAATAAAAATGGAAATTAGTGAAGAACAGTATGGATTTGTGGAGGGAAGGGGCACAAACAATGTAATATATACATTACGGACACTAATAGAAAAATCAATAGAGAAACAGAAAGACATATATTTGTGCTTCATAGATTATATTAAGGCATATGATAAAGTACAACATGGTGAACTGATTAAAGTGTTGGAAGATATCAACATTGATGGGAAAGATTTGGGAATAATAAAGAATATTTACTGGAGCCAAGTAGCAGCAATTAAAATGGGAAATAAAGAAGGTAAATACGAACAGATAAAGCTAGAAGTACGACAGGGGTGTGTTTTGTCACCAGATCTCTTCTCCCTATATAGCGAAATAACAATGAGAGAGATCAAAGAGATTCTAGGAATACTAGTTGGGGGTTATAATATAAACAATATACGCTATGCAGATGACACAGTATTTGTGGCGGATAAATCAACAGACCTACAAAAATTGTTGGACACTGTATTAACAGAGAGTGCAAGGAAATGACTCCCCTTGAATATCAAGAAAACAGTAACAATGGTGATATCAAAGAAAATGGTGACACCAAAATGTGACATAGAAATAGAAGGAAAAATTCTTAACCAAGTGGATAATTTTAGATACCTAGGGACATTTATAACATCGGATGGAAGATGTACAACAGAGATTAAGGGCAGAATAGGGCAAACAAACGCCGCATTTCAGAAAATGAAGAGTATCTTATGCAATAAGTCACTATCACTGAATGTAAGAAAGAGAGTGCTGAAATGCTGTGTAGAATCAGTTTTGCTGTATGGCAGCGAATCTTGGAATGTAAATGAACAAACTAAGAAGAACCTAGAAGCAACAGAGATGTGGTTCCTGAGACAAATGTTGCGCATTGCTTGGAATGCGAGAGTAACTAACAACGATTGCCTGAAACAGGCTAATGAAACTAGAACACTATATACAACAATAAGAAAGAGACAAACAGTTTTCTTTGGTCATGTAATGAGAAGAGAGGCATTGGAGAACATCGTGACAACTGGAAAGATCGAGGGGAAGAGAGGCAGAGGCAGACCAATAGAAATGATGCTGGATGGATTGAGACGGTGGCATGGAGGAATATCATCAGCAGAGTTGATCCAGAACACCAAAGACCGAGACCGTGGAGAACCATGATCGCCTACGCCAGCTGGCAGGGCACTTGATGATGATGATGATGAATCCTCTGGTTGAATGTTTGTTTACCTGCAATTTACTTCTACTCTTTATCTCTCATGTACCGTCTCTCATTCTAATAATATTATTACATTTTACTTGTCTGTTGTATGCTTATCAGAAACTTGTCCTTGTACAACTGTGGAATTCTCCATATTTAGCTCTTTGTTAATGCCTTCTTTCTTCTGTTCATTTTCGCGCACCTGTCCTTTTCGCTGTGCTTATATGTTCGCTCTCTTAATTTGCCTCATTTCTCTACACTTCCTCCCTCTATGCATCTCCGACTTTACACGTTGACAACTGCATCTCTCTAATCCTTCGTATTTGTCTGTTCTTCTTCTGCAATTTGTGCTTCTTCCATCTTCCCTTTCTATTCTCCTTCTCCATCTCCAACTTCTCCTTCTCCTCCTTCTTCTTTCCCGCCTTCTCCTTCTTCTTCTTACTCATCATCTACTTCTTCCACTTCGTCTCCTCCTCCTCCCCCTTCTCCTTCTTGTTCTAACTGCTTCTCCTCCTCCTTTACCATCTTCATCGTATTCTGCTGCTGCTGCTTCTGCTGCCTTTGAAACTTCTTCTGGGATATAATCCCAGAGTACAATATGCTAAATCCTGTCCAGGACGGTTGAATGATGGAGACTAGTGTCTACAGTGTCGGATAGCAAGTCTCTGACCAACCCCGTTAGCTGCCATTTACGACGTGGACAGAGTTAAAGTCTTGGTGTGTGACCAAGACTCCTCCCATAAATAACTCAAGGAGACTCTGAGAACAGTGCACACAGGTCCTCCGAATGCTTCGCCCTATCAGAGAAAGCCAGACGTTGGCTCAAAGATTACACGATCAAAGGGAGTATTCCACATTTTTCTTTTTTCGTAAACATCCAAACAGCCTACATCGAGAACTGAATCAGGACTATACACGACAGAGGCAAGGCAACGAAAACCTGAACCATACCCACCCGTGCACTGAGTGATGGAGACAGAGTAATGCATACATGCATCGCCACCCGTGCATTGGATGATGGAGACATGGGAATGCATACATACATCGCCACCCGTGCACTGAGTGATGGAGACAGGGGACTACATACATGCATCGCCACCCGTGCACTGAGAGATGGAGGCAGGGGAATGCATGCATGCATCGCCACCCGTGCACTGAGAGATGGATGCAGGGGAATGCATGCATGCATCGCCACCCGTGCACTGAGTGATGGAGACAGGGGAATACATGCATGCATCGCCACCCGTGCACTGAGAGATGGAGGCAGGGGAATGCATGCATACATCGCCACCCGTGCACTGAGAGATGGAGGCAGGGGAATGCATGCATGCATCGCCACCCATGCACTGAGTGATGGAGACAGGGGAATACATACATGCATCGCCACCCGTGCACTGAGTGATGGAGACAGGGGAATACATACATGCATCGCCACCCGTGCACTGGATGATGGAGACAGAGGACTGCATACATGCATCGCCACCCGTGCACTGAGTGATGGAGACAGGGGAATACATGCATGCATCGCCACCCGTGCACTGAGAGATGGAGGCAGGGGAATGCATGCATGCATCGCCACCCGTGCACTGAGTGATTGAGACAGGGGAATACATGCATGCATCGCCACCCGTGCACTGGGTGATGGAGACAGAGGACTGCATACATGCATCGCCACAATCAATAATCACTCGTGTGTCCCTAGACAGCCCCGTGTTATGTGTCGGGGATGCTATAGCGTCATCACATGTTACAGGGCTGAGAGCAGAGAAGAAAAGGTGGCCAAGCTGTCCCTCACTATGACAAGCGACGAGCCCATGTGTCCAACCCGCGTCCGACTGTGCTGATGACATTACTAGAGCAGTTCACTATCAACTTTGTTGGGTGTTGCGGAACTGCGTAGGATACAATACGAAATGACATATAAGGGCAGGCATATCTCAACGTTGCTCTTTGTCCTGTAATTGTGTACGTTAGCACAAAATGAGAAAGCACGAATAAGCCAGGCATTTCTCAACATTTCTACGTTTCATAAAATCGTATACAAGCTGGTTTCATATCCTTTACAGAACGTCGCAGTCAACCCCATCATTTTGGCTGTTTGTTATTTCTTGGCAAGTTTACGTTATGCGAGTAGTTTCCCGTGGCTTTCTGAACGACCGGCAACCATACCGTTGTATAGAAACCAATGCAAGATGGTATGGTTCCAAATCGATCGCAGCTTTGTTTCGAATGCGGTATGTGGGATTACGAATTGCGTTTGTGACTCTTTCGCCACAGAATCGGTGAAATAGCATAATCTGGTACAAAGACAGCTACACTGCTTGTCTTTCCTGCATTCGTGCCAGCTCAATCCCGAGTATTACATTATTACCTTGTCCTGTCCATTTACTTTCCAGAGTCCATCCAACCCCACTGCATCCTTCCGGCAGATCCCAATACAAATTATAAAACCCAGCACTAAGCCTCGAACTAACAGTGGCTACCAACAGCCCACCTCAAAACCCGTGAGCTACCCACTGCAAGTGCAGCCCACATTGGATCCCCATGTCCAGCAACAACGCCCATTTCTGCATCAAAGTCCCACAACTCCCACCAGCCCGATCCCTTCATGGGCGGCGCAACAGTTTACGCCCAGGAAGGTTCTAACGCTGGCAAAGCTCGGAGGAGGTGGTCAGGACTTCGGGACCGCCTATGCAACTCTGCCCAGGCGGTCGTCTTCGGTATCGGCAACTTGCTTGTGTCTGTTTACTAAACCAATCGGTGTAAAATTGTCGCCAGTGCCTAGAATAACTTGCTAGTAACGAAACAAACATTACTCCACGCAAATGTTGGTTCACATGTTTCAGTTCCCATATCCCTGACTTTAAGTCAGT
Source organism: Cepaea nemoralis (assembly GCA_014155875.1). Classification (NCBI taxonomy): domain Eukaryota; kingdom Metazoa; phylum Mollusca; class Gastropoda; order Stylommatophora; family Helicidae; genus Cepaea; species Cepaea nemoralis. The sequence continues at coordinate 83,919 of JACEFZ010006184.1, read as the reverse complement.
CGGAAAATATATTCTGCATTGTTTGCAATAAAACCTCGCCCCGTCCTACAGCTCTTCATTTATCAAACAGATGTAGAACTTACGTAGACAATGTGCAAACGCGGTCAATATTGACTCAGAAAGTTTAATTGACCCAAAAATGTGAAATATTCACTAAGAAAACGTGGAACTTTGAGCCTGAAATGCGGACTCATGATCGTGTGCCATGCCAATAAGCGAGAGCAGTCATGTCTCGCCATCTCACTCGATCACCAGAGTCGTGGATCAGCTCCGCGAACTGGTACCCCCTATAATGTGTGGTCGCAAAATACCATCAAATGTTGTAATGGGCTATTACACTGAAGATGCGTTAGGTTCTCAATACTGTCTGTACCTATGATATGTATTGGATGGCTCATGGACTGAGAAAGATAAAGTAGAGGAGCCAGGCGACAGTAAATATTTGCATTTTAGAGAAACAGTCAACAGTATAAGTAGATATTAGAGGGTACAGGCCAGAAGAGAAAGAATGAGATATGAGAGGACATACTAAACTCTAGAACAAATTTGATATAGAGGAAACACTGAACTCTAGACAGAATTTAATTAGAGGACACACTAAACTCTAGAAAGAATCGGATATTAGAGGTCACCCTAAACTCTAGAAAGAATCGGATATTAGAGGACACACTAAACTTTAGAAAGACCTGCATATTAGAGGATACACTAAACTCTAGGAATAATCGGATATTAAAGGACGCATTATACCCATAGAAAGAGTTAGGCACAAAAGATACATGATACTCTAGAAAATAAACTAGACATTTGTGGACTCTGTGGAGAGACAAATAAACACGAAAGTTGTAGCTGTAGACATATTCCCCTCTGGTCATCGTGCTGAAGCCTGTAGACATTTAAAATATCCTTTGGCGGAAACATGACCAGCCTAAGCCTGACTTCAACAACGCCGTAGGTTCTGTGATGGATTATGACCTGGATATACACTAACAACAGGAGCTGCGTGGTCTCGAGGTATGGTGTCCGCCTCGAGTGCTGGATGTCACGGGTTCAAGCCCCGGTGAGGACCGGGATTTTTTCACGTGGACTTCTAGTAATAAAATTTCCCCTGGTCTCTGGGTAGTGAGATCGGACGCCCGTGAGTATTGCTGCGCACGTAAAACATCCCTTGGCAGTTGGAAATCGAAAAAGAGTAGCCTAACGGCGCTGCCTGGGCAACATTTTGAGTTAAAAATCTACCAAAAGTATTTCAGGATCCTCGCCGGTGCTACGGAGTTCGCGCACTGAGCTGAGTTTCTCCAGACTCAGGTTTGAGTTGGGAGGCGAACGGAGCACTTATGGGTTACACCGTGTGCCGTGATGATGATCCATCGACTAAACTAAACTAACCTAACAGATGTGAAGTTTCATTGCCTGTCTTTCACACGCAACAAAGAGTCATGGCTGAATGCGGCGGTCTTTGCTCAAGATGTTTACGAAGGATTTCAGGTCAGAGAAGAGACATGTGCGGCCGCCATAGACTTAGAGGACGCATATAACAGAGTATCTTTCGAGCACTTGATGCAAACCCTCCTCAGACTGAAAGTGCACCCTCACCTTGTACGATGGATAGCTGCAGTTCTGCTCCAAAGGAAGGTGGTGCTAAGATGCGGGAGTTGTCTTCTGAGCCGATAACGATATGTCCAGGATTGCCGCAGGGTTCACCACTGTCACCAGTACTATTCAACGTGTATACGGTGCCGATCACTGAACAACAGTTGGACGGGAGGGGTAGGACTCTGTCATTCGTTGACGACATCCTCGTTTCAAAGGCAGCAGAAGCAGCAGCAGCAGAATACGATGAAGATGGTAAAGGAGGAGGAGAAGCAGTTAGAATAAGAAGGAGAAGGGGGAGGAGGAGGAGACGAAGTGGAAGAAGTAGATGATGAGTAAGAAGAAGAAGGAGAAGGCGGGAAAGAAGAAGGAGGAGAAGGAGAAGTTGGAGATGGAGAAGGAGAATAGAAAGGGAAGATGGAAGAAGCACAAATTGCAGAAGAAGAACAGACAAATACGAAGGATTAGAGAGATGCAGTTGTCAACGTGTAAAGTCGGAGACAGGGTCGAGATAGACAGGCGGTTGCCATGATATGCAGGGCGAACTAGATCGAATTTCCTCATGGTGTGCTGATGCCGATGCCCTTGTCAACCCTGCAAAGGCAACGGTTACATGGTTCTCACTAAACAACCATATTGTGAAAACAGACCAACCGGCAGTAAGAATGGATGGGAGCAGTTTGAGTAGAATCCAGTCAATGACATATCTTGGCGTGAGGCTTGATCGTAGCTTGTCCTTCAGAGATCATGTCGATTATGTCATAACGAAGGCTCGAAAAGGTTTGTCAGCAATGAGAGTCATGGCGACTGCCAATATCGAGCAAAGACTGCTAATACTTCTGTTCCAATGACTGGTACTTTCACGCATCGAGTATGCCCTGGCCATCCTCACTGTCAGCCCTACACAGATTGGAAGACTCGAAAAGGTACAAAACGAAGCCATGTGCATCATTTTGGGCTGCACGAGAGACACCAGCTGTGTAGCAATGAGATACCTCCTTGACTTTCCGACAATGGAACACAGGATCAAGATCTGGAGAGCTCGTGCATACTTAAAAATAAGTGCAGATGAGCAGCACCCTCTGCATGACGCTATATTCAGAGAAAAGGGTGACAGGCTAAAGAGGGGCAAATCATGGATGGGTCGGGCGGAAGATGTTGTCAGACAGGTCTGCAGTCTTACCAGTATCAACCCCGGCAAGGAAAGGGTGCCGGTGCCTCCAGCCTTTAAGTGCACTTTCTCCTGCATTATCACACTCGACAGACGGTGCAGAGAGCAGAACCCTGCCGCTGTCAATGCAGAGGTTAACGCGCTCATCTATGAACACTCAGATAGCCCCGAAGTGCTCATCTATACAGATGGATCTGTTGTAAAGTAGCAGAGAAGTGAGTGGGCATTTACAGCCCGTTCAGCGGGCCGAACCGTTCAAGAATCCAGTGGTGCCCACTCTATGACCACGAGCAGCATGACGATGGAGGTGATGGCAGTTACACAGGCTTTCATATGGCTGGAATCACAGCATTATACCAACGTGTGTGTTACTAAGTGATTCAATGAGCATGATTCAGAAGGTCGAAGCTGGATCTGTACGTAGACAGTGGACTGAATCGCTGCGGAAGTCTGTTGTCCGTAAAGTCACCTTCATCTTCGTCCCGGGACATGCGGGAGTCGAGGGAAATGAACGAGCTGACAAACTGGCTGGCTCTGCACCCCCTGTAGATGGCCAGCCCATGGATCGTGCCGATGTTATTAACGTCCTTAAAGATTTGGCGAGAACAGAGGATTTTGACGTCAGTGATTCCACATCGCTGTCCAGGATGAAAGACCTGGGAGTAAGAATCGGCACAGCCAGACGCGAGAGGTACATCGGGAAAACAAAGTGCCTCGTCAACCAACACAGAACTGGCACTATTAGCCACCGGACGTTGATGCATATGCTGGGGGGGGGGGAGGATCTGAGCACCTATGGACATGTCCGGAGTGCAACGAAGATACCCCAACTGGTAACTGATAACTGATGATAACTGATAACGGCACACACCGTAGATTTATGTGCCAGAACTCATAGCCTTCCAGAGAATGAAAACCATACAAATATGTCCATTTTAACCTCCAACGACTACAAACCTCCCTCATGTCTGCTGTGTCATTATACCAGTCACAGGGATCGGGTGTGTGTGTGTGTGAGAGAGAGAGAGAGAGAGAGAGACAGAGAGAGAGACAGAGAGAGAGAGAGAGAGAGAGAGAGAGAGAGAGTGTGAGAGAGAGATAATCAATATCAAACAAGACAACGTAGTCTTTAGGTAACTTATATATAACTGCAGGGGCGTTATTGTGTCAAAGATTGTTGAGTGTGCAATCCATGCGTGACAATCATACACTGAAACAAGTGAACCAACACATCGTGCAGCACCACGTTCTAATACCTGATTGTTGTCATCAATACAATATAACTGTTCACATGACCATGTTTGTCTTATGTTCAATCTATGGTGCATATTTATATAGTTTAGGACTTTTGTGATAAAAATTATGTCGTTGCATTTTTTCGCTTTCCAAGCAAACACGCAGATAAGGACTAATAGCAATTATTGAAGATATGTAGTGGTCCAGAAGTTAGTTTTTACCTCTTAACTCAAATACTCCTTTTTAAAAGCATATTGTGTGAATTTAAAGTGAGGGGTGAATATTAAAAGTCATTCACAGCTGATTGTGTTAGATCGACTTATAGCTTCAATTGTCACCACATGCCAATATAGTGACTTGTGAAAATAATGAAACGGAGTTTTAGCTATACATTTTATTTTATCTGGACCAGTCTCAACTTCTGCAGGTGTTATAAGTGGCATTTGGTCAGTTTGCAGCGACTTTGAGCCTATACAACTATGGTATGATATATTAAGAGTTAAAAGATATAATAGTTCTCTCCTGTTTTGTGACGGATTGTTCACTCCCTTTGAACATTCACAAACAGAGAAATTATAAGGGTAGTTATTTCTCGTATTCACAAAGGGATAGAACAGAAGATATTGTTGTTTCTCAATACTAATGCACGGTAACACTGTCGCGAATACATATAAAGGGAATATTACAAACATATAAATAGGAATCACAAGGGTAGATAAGTAAACGTCATATAAGTAATACAGCATCAGACTTCATGCTCCTCACTGGACTTTACACGGGCTGTAAGTATGGGTCATCTTCCGGCCCCTTATATACAGCATCAGACTTCATGCTCCTCACTGGACTTTACACGGGCTGTAGTATGGGTCATCTTCCGGCCCCTTAATGGTTGTATGGTTGAATGCAGGGTAATCTACATCAAACCAATAGATGTTGAGTTCTTTAATCAGCCTTTTAAGTGTGACCTGGGAATTGTGGATTTAGTCAGGGTATTACAATGGTCGGACACAAATCTGGTTTTATCTCTGGTGACCATAAAGTCCAATTTCTACCAGGAGACATTTGAATGGGCTGGCAACAGCCACGTATATATCTGTACATACGTTGCATACTCTTATCCATGCTTTTACTAACATATTATATATGGATCAAATACATAATTTATTATCTTACATTTTTATGTGATTGCTGCATGCGTCTTCTGGAAAGCCTATTACTTTCTTCAATAGACATAGACTTTCGTTCACGCGTAACTTAGACACACCTTTGAGGTTCAATGTGCAACTGACATTATTGTTGTTCAGTATCTTGTAACGGCCTGGAGATGGGAATGATTTTCTTCTTTCTATTTATATTCATGGCATGGGCGAAAGATTTCAAATATGAAGTTAGGCCAGGCGTTTAATTTCAAACTAACGATCTTAGTACATAGATAGCAGTCTGTCTGTCCCGTGGCGGGGTTCATTGTGGCTCAGCAGCTGTGTTGTCGGCCTCGTTCTCAGAAGATTGTGTGCTCACTTTTCGCTTCTAATGTGCACATTTTCGGCAACCACTAAGAGGAGGGAGGGGTTAGTGACCAGAGCTACGAAGAACGTGCTATGTGTGATGCTTTTGACGGGTGGTTAGTTTTGACACAAACATTTCATTACAGTAATTTTGTGACACAATGATTCACACGCATAATTCGTCACAGGCATGTGAAATGTACACTTCGTCCTAAACACACATTTGTAACACACATTTTTCACACTAGTGATCGTCGCATATACAATTGAAACACATATTGATGAAACTAAACTCACACACACACACACACATCACACACACACACACACACACACACACATCACATCACACACACAAATGTCACGTAAATAAATATTACACACATTTATCACTCATATCCTTGTCAGACACACATTTGTCGAGCGAATATTCATATTACACACACACACACACACACACACACACATTTTTGTTGCGCAAAATTGTATCACTTAATTGTGTCACACGACTATTTTCCATACACATTTGTCACGCTAATGATTATTTTACAAACCTTTGCCACACAAATAATCGCCAGAAACACTTCGGAAAAAAACTTACGTCTGATAGACCTGTCTATCCACTAATTGTTCATTTAACTACATGATTTACTTCAGAAAATACTCCATTCCATTAGTCTTGTCCACTGATATCTCATCTTTTGACATGTCACATTTCTCTGGTCAGCCAGTTACATATATAATCGGTACGCATTGTTATTATATGTTAACAGCACCTGCGGTGTTACATTTGTTGTGTTGTGATTTACGCATGGACTATTGTACAAGCATGTTATGTGTTCCAGTCTGTATCCAAACGTTCTAATTTAATACCCGTGATATCATAACAACGTCATGGGCCGTTCTCTGACAGTTTGCATCGTATATTGTAATGATTGTGAAACATAAAAGTAAGCAGACAAGTTCAGAAACATTTAATGACAATGAAAATGTGTATTCTGGGGGAATGCAATGTACACCATGTACCTACAGAAAAACAAATGAGAAAGGTCTACAAGGAACACACTGAAACCATAAATCGATTTGTGACATCAGATGTAGACAGTTACGATTTATGGACACTTTATGCGGAGTAATCAACTATCAAAAAAATTGTGACAACAGACACAGCCGATGCGAAAAGAGAAAGCAAAAGACAGGGATATAAATACATAAATGACTTGGCTAAATAGTATACTCGGGACAAGAAATCAAACATAATCCAAGACACTGAAAGATTGTCTCAGATGGCGAAAAATGACCGACCCCGCTTAACACCATGGCACATTATGATGATGATGGATGTAATGATATGTCATTGTGTCCGCTATTATTGGATGTCTGTCTATCATAGTTAGTTTGCATGATGGTGTTCACATTAAACATTAATCGATAGTATATTAGAATTAAATGAATATTATATTAGTGTTTCTGATACCGCACTTAGCATAGATCGATATTATATTAGGATTAAATTGACTGTAGTAGACATAGATAGTTACCATATAGCAGACAGATATTGCAATAGAATTGCAATGGTAGTATATAAGAAACATGTACACTACTTTAGTTAGAGGAATAGTCCATTATTTAGATAATACATAGCATATGTCTGACGCTTCAGTTGGATGTGATGGATACTAAAGCTAGTGGTGATCAATGTTGCATAGATATATATCAATATAGACTAAACTTTGCTTAATTACAATTTTTAAGTAAATGCGTAACTGTTGAATAAGTAAGTTATTATGCATATAAGTAAGTATTTTATAAGTAAGTAATTATTCTAATCTCCCCCGATGGTGTTTCCACCTTGTCGTGGTGGGGGAGCTTGAGTTTCTCAATGACCCTGAGAGCTATGCCGGCGGTAGCGTAGCTACCAGCAGGGCCTCCCAAGCCGGACAGGTCAAAGGGTAGAGAACAGACAAAGAGAAACACCCTGGTCCTCCAGGTTGGGGGTTGAAGCGTGGGGTTAACATCCCCACCTTTGTAAAAACCTTTCTTTGTTACGAAACAAATACATGAGCCTCGATATCGGACTGACTTATCTGGACAACGACCTTGGAACGTTAAAGGACTTTTGAGATTTGGAACATGGAATGTACGGACACTATATCGAGCTGGAGCGGCCGAAGAACTAACCCGGGAGCTGGTTGAATATCAAATGGATATCACAGCAATTCAAGAAATAAGGTGGCCAGGAGAGGGTACTTTAGAGCAAAATGGAATGATTATAATATATGGAGGAAACACCCAAAATAAACATGAATTAGGAACAGGATTTGTCATCAAAAAAGAGTTATGGGGGAACATTTTAAACTTTAAAGCTTTTAATGACAGGATTAGTAAATTACGAATAAAAGGTAAATGGAAAAATATAACGATGATTAATGTACATGCACCTACTGAAGAGAAAGAAGATGATATTAAAGAAGACTTCTATAATGATCTGGAAGATGTCATAGAAGAAACCCCTAAACAGGACATCCTGATTGTGCTGGGAGACTTCAATGCAAAAATAGGTAGAGAGCAAACTAATAAAAAAGTGGCCGGTATGGAAAGCCTACATACAACTTCAAATGATAATGGATGGAGAGTCATCAACCTGGCAGAAGCCAAAGGACTGCAGATTAGCAGTACCAGACTACAAAGAAAGGATATACACAAACAAACTTGGAAATCATGTGACAAGAGAACCTATAATCAAATAGATCACATTTTAATTAACAACAGAAATGCATCAAACATACAGCAAGTCAGAAGTTATAGAGGAGCTGAGTGCCATAGTGACCATTTCCTCGTTGGAGCAAAATTTAAAATAAAACTTAAGAGAGCTTTCTATACTAAATTACAAAGATTACACCCAACATATAACAGAGAAAAACTACAAGACATTACAGTCAAAGAGAAATTTACAGATGAAATAAAATGTAAACTTGAAACTTTGCAAAACCCTTTGGAGGAAAGCGTTGACCAAACTTGGTTGAACATCAAGAATACAATTCAATCTACCGCAGAAGAATGTCTCGGTGTGTCAACCACGCATAGAAAGAACAGATGGTTCAATCAAAAATGTGAAGAAGCAGTCACTAAGAAGAAGAATGCCAGACATGTATGGTTAAATGACATCAATAACATCCAAAAGGAAGAGCATTATAGAAATGAATGTAAAGAGGCTACAAAAATAGTCAGACAGCAGAAGCGAGAATATATGAGTAATATAATCAAAGATTTGGAAACTAATCACCAGAAAAATGAATCCAGAAAGTTTTTTAAAGTACTGAAGTCAATGAAACGAGGGCACCAACAAAACACATATGGTTTAAAAGACAAAAATGGGAATATGATAAATACCAATGAAGAAATGTGCAACACATGGAAAGAATATTTTATTGAATTACTAAATTGTGAAGCTCCAAGTAACATTTTCCCACAGGAAGAGGTTCTAACATGCGAACCACAAATTGAAGAACCTACATTTGAAGAAATCCTATATGTAATCACACGACTTAAAAACAATAAGGCAACTGGGACTGATGGAATTGCTGCTGAATTTATAAAGGCAGGTGGCCATGCATTACATCTAAAGCTATACGAACTAATAATAAAAATCTGGAGGACAGAAGAATTACCCCATGACTGGAAAGAGTCATTATTGATACCTATCTTTAAGAAAGGAGACAAGTTCCAATGTGGAAATTATAGAGGAATATCACTACTGTCCACAAGCTATAAGATACTATCCGCAGTATTACTAAATAGACTAAAACCATATTCAGAAGACATATTAGGTGACTACCAGGCGGGTTTTAGACAAAACAGATCAACAATAGATCAGATATTTATCTTACGACAAATAGCCGAGAAACATTGGGAATATAAAAGAGATCTCCATAACATTTTTGTGGATTTTAAAAAGGCTTATGATAGTGTCCATAGGAATAGTCTATGGAATGTTATGCAGGAATTTGGAATACCAAGGAAGTTAATTAACATGACCAAACTATGCATGGAAGATACTTATAATATAGTAACATATAAAGGCAGGAAATCAGACCCCTTCCAAATAACATCTGGCTTGAAACAGGGTGATGCACTATCGCCGCTACTCTTCAATCTGGCTCTAGAGAAAGTTGTAAGGAAGGTAAAGGAGGAATGTGATATTGGAGGAACATCCAAGCTGCTTGGTTATGCAGATGATATAGATATTATAGGGCAAAGTGAACAAAAGACATTAGAAATATTGACTCACTTAAAGGAAAAAGCCCAACAGATGGGGCTGGTTATCAACCAAGATAAGACAGAATATATGGTAATTTCAAGAGACGGAATGGCTAAAAACTCTGGCCACATACAAATAGATAATATGACCATTAAAAGAACGGAAACATACAAATACCTGGGTACAATCTTCAACTGCTCCAACATCATAAGGGAAGAAATACAAACTAGAATCAACTCTGGAAATAAGATATACTATGCACTACAACATCTACTAAAATCAAAGGCGCTATCTCGTAACACCAAAATCACAATATACAAAACACTGATCAGACCAGTTGTGCTGTATGGCTCTGAAACCTGGAGTACAACGAAAGGAGACGAAGCCTTGTTACAAACCTTTGAGAACAAAATTTTAAGACGCATCTTTGGACCCATTAGGGATACACAAAGTGGAGAGTGGAAAAGAAGAAGTAACAAAGACATTTATGATTTGTTTAAGTCCCCGCTAATCACTGGTATCATGAAGGCTAATAGACTACAATGGCTGGGGCATATAGAAAGAATGGAAGATAATAGGGAAACAAAACTCGCTTACACTCAGGAAATAAATGACCGTAGACCCCGAGGTAGACCAAGAAGGCGGTGGAGAGATAATATACATACAGACCTACAAGCACTTGGAATCAACGACTGGCAAGAGAAGGTCCACCAGAGAGACGAATGGAGACAGATTGTATTTGCAGCAAAGAACCTCAATGGCTCGGAATGCTGAAGAAGAAGAAGAAGAATTATTCTAATAAATAAGTATTACATATGTTAATAATTATTTGAATAAGTAAGTATAAGTAAGTAATTATGTAAATAAGTAAGTATTATATAAATAATTATGTAAATAATATATAAGTAAGTAATTATTTAAATAAGTAAGTATTATATAAGTAACTAATTATGTAAATAAGTAATTATTATACAAGTAAGTAATTATTTGAATAAGTAAGAATTATATAAGTAAGTAATTATTCTAATAAATAAGTATTATATAAGTTAGTTATTATTTGAATAATTAAGTATTATATAAGTTAGTAATTATTTGAATAAGTAAGTATTATATAAGTAAGTAACTATTTGAATAAGTAAGTATTATATAAATAAGTAATTATTTGAATAATTAAGCATTATATAAGTAAGTAATTATTCTAATAACTAAGTATTATATAAGTTTGTAATTATTTGAAAAAGTAAGTATTATATAAGTTAGTAATTTTTTGAATAAGTAAGTATTATATAAGTTAGTAATTAATTGAATAAGTAAGTTTTATATAAGTGAGTAATTATGTAAGTAATAAGGACCCTGTTACGCGCCATGAGTTGGCGGGTATATCATGCTAGCCCCATGTATTAGACCACTCGGGCAATGATGTGGGTGGTATGGTCATATTTGTCTCGCACAAATTGTCCTGGTACCTGCCGTAGGTTGCTCGATCTGGGAGGCTGAGTCAAGGACAGCAAACTGCCACCTGGAAGAGAGATCGAACACACGGCCACGAGGAAGGAGGCCAGGGAGCAAGTCACTACACTCCCGTGACTCGCTCGGCACTTGTAGCCAGGGAGTAATCATGTGTGGTAATGAAGTACAGAAGGTGGTGAATCATGGACAGTTTCACACTCTGAAGAAGAAAGCTGGTCACATCAAATCTTAGTGTCGATTGGTGTACACAGATACGGGGCTAGTAACACAAGCACTGTATGCAACCAGGCCCATAACCAGGGGCTGTTGTTTACCTTATGCTTTTGAGGTCGACGTGGCCGAATTGATAAGAGCGCTTGCTCTTAAACTTCCAGTGTGTTGATGGCGTCGTGGCGGGTTCAACCCCTACACCGATCAGTTGGACTAAAATTTTGACTTCTCGTCCTTGACTTAGGGACGGAAATTACAAGGACCTCAGAAGTTGGAGTGGGGTGGGTGGGTTTGCCTGATGGCGAGGAACACTGGCAATAGGATAAGTTGGCGCCCTAATAAAATTCAGTCCAATGTGAGCTACGGTCGAGCTCAAAGCTAGCAAGCAGTGAGAAAGTGTATACTTATATACAACACTGGGGTGGTGGAAGGCGTGTATACTGCTAGAGATGTCTCTGTGAAGAGAACAGTTGTTCTGATGAGAACTGGTCATCTCATCTCGTGTTGACCCCAGATCCACACTGCAGGATACACTAGTATGACATATTTATCTTTACAAATGAAACATTTAAAGTTGAGATGTGCAGACAATGTAAACTTGTCCATAGATGTTATCAAAAATATCACCATTACGATGGCGTCTGCAGGCAAACTATGGAGGGAGGAGACTCCCCCAGGGCCAAGCCCTCCACGGAACAGAAGACACTCAGGAGGAGCGCCTGGCCACGGGACCCATTCCCAAAGTATGCCGCCTCCGAAATCTCGGAGGAGGCGGGCGAGAGTTTGGATCAACTTTTGGTTCTGCCACTCTGCCACGATCTGGAGTAGGACGCAGACTATCGGTAGTTAGCTAGTTACATGTATAAACTGTACCTTTGTGAGTGATACTTGTTGGTGATTTAATTCATTATGTGGCCTAGCAGCTTTCGTTTTCTTCAATAACAGTTTTTCTTGGAATAATCCATATACATTAACCGAAATAAGAGTTTTTGACAAGTTTTGGATAGAATATAAAATCAATTTTTTTTATTATCTTTAAATGTGTTATGTACTGCCATATAACCGTTTAGTTGCCAATTTCAAAGACGTGTGATGCAAGCAGTATATTTATTTCTCATGTTGTTCAAATGCGAAGATAAACAGATTAGGGACAAGAATAGCATCAGTTTGCTCAATCGCTAATGATTTAGATCTACCGTTAGATAAATTCTTAGTGCATGATTAACATTAGATGAGTCACAAGCTAAAAAGTCGGTTTTTTTTTGTTGCGTTTAGCTACATAGTTGTAGGACAAGACTAACGTCACTTGAGCCAGACGCTAAGGATTCAGTGTTAGAGTTTGCTAAACAGTTGAAGGACATAACTGACATTGTCTAAAACTACGCTAAGGACTCAATATTAGCATTAGCTAAACAGTTGAGGGACATAAATGACATTGTCTAAAACTACGCTGACTCAATATTAGCATTAGCTAAACAGTTGAGGAATATACCTCTCCATCTCAGAAGAAGTTTGACATCAAGAGTGGAGTTAAGCAAGGTTGTGTACTAGCTGCCTCCCTCTTTGGAATATACTTTTCACTGCTACTGAAATATGCCTTTTGTGATCAGGATGGTGGTATATACATTCACTCACGCTCAGATGGCGGCCTCTACAATGCTCAGAGATTGAAGGTCAAGACCAAAATTAGGAGGGTATTGATCAGAGAGATGCTTTTTGTAGATTATGCTGCAGTTACGACCCACTCTGAGGAAGAATTACAAGGTCTACTATCTGCATTCTCCAATGCTTGTTCTGAATTTGGTTTAAATATTAGCAAAAATAAGACACAGATTATGTCACAAGGTACACATGGGGTACCATCAATCTTTATTGACGACGCCGAACTAGAGATGGTAGACTATTTTGCATATCTAGGGTCAGAGGTAAATAGAAAACTATCCCTAGATGAGGAAATCAACATCAGGATTGGTAAGGCAGCAACAACAACGAACAAGTTAAGCAAAAGAGTCTGGGAGAACAGGAAGCTTACTGCCAAAACAAAAGTCCTTGTCTATCAAGCCTGTGTCCTTAGTACTCTTCTTTATGGCAGTGAAGCCTGGACAACTTACTCACACCAAGAGAAACGTTTAAACAACTTTCATATGCGGTTTCTGCGAAGAATACTTGATATTAAATGGCAAGACAAAATCACAAATACTGATGTATTGGAAAGATCAGGTTGAGTGGCGGTATATTCCATGCTCAGTCTTCGTAGACTTAGATGGATAAGACATGTTAGGAGGATGGATGATGGTAGAATAACAAAGGACATCTTTTTTGTGAATTACAGACGGGTAAGAGATCTCAGGGTCTGCCTCTACAACGATATAAAGATGTGTATGAGCGGGACATGATTAATACAGGCATTGATAATGCACATTGGGAGCAAGTCGCCACTGAACGTGTTGCATGGAGAGCAAATATCAGAAATGGAATAAATAAAAGGGAGAAAATTATTGCAGATACGTCACACTCCGAGCTTGAAAGACGCAATATGGTGCGTGATAGTGAAAATGACCATATGTTCACATGCATCCACTGTGGACGAACATTTACAGCGCGAATTGGCCTTAACACCGCCACCGTTGTAGTTATTAAGCATTTTTGAAGCACAAACTATCGTCTATCAAGACGGAAAGTTGCCAATGTGTGTGAGAGGAATATAAATGGCAATGTCTAAACAGACGCTGAGGATTCAATTCTGGCGTTAGCTTCCCAGCTACAGAACAAGTTACTCATCTGTTTCCTTGTTATGTTAACAAAACAGGAGAACCTGTTAGAACGTTAAGCATGTTCCTCGGTAATTAAACATAGCAGAGAGCAGGCAGCAACAACACCACCCTGTCAAATTCCAAAAGACAAAAATATTTAACAAAAATAGACAATTTATACGACATGAATCTTGTGTGTGAATCAGGAAGTCTATGGGAAACCACCTGGTTAATTTCTAATGTATACGTTTGTAGACAGTCACGAGGCTTGATATATGGTGGGGTGACTTGGAGAACTTGGTGACAACTGGCAAGATCGAAGGGAAGAGACCAATGGGAAGGCAGCGAAGTAAATACCTGGATGGCTTGGCCACGTGACATGACTGAGACAAGAACACGGAGCTGACCCACGACTCTGGTGATCGAGTGAGATGGCAAAACATGACCGCCCACGCTTATAACCATGGCACGTGATGGATGGATGTACTGTTAAACAATACCAGTCTCCTCACTAAATTACCTGAAATGGCATGACACGACATGACATGACATTCGAGTCTACTGACCAAACAACATGACATGATACTGACAATAAAAAATATACGCTAAAGAGCTCAGTAATGAACTTGATCGTATCCAAGCATACAAATAGTTAGAGTGAACAAGAGAATTATATACGCATTAAACGTTATTTATGTTAATAGCACTTAAGTTTACAGTAGATACTTAGTATTACTCAATTAGTTAGTTGCTGTTATTATTCCAATTATTATTATTATTATTATTATTATTATTATTATTATTATTATTATTATTATTATTATTATTATTATTATTATTATTATTTACTATTTAGCTGTTATTACTATAGATTACATAATTGCTTTTATCTGTAAATATTCGAACCCAAGCCTTCTCCTCTCCTCTTGTGTGACACGGTTTGTTTATGTCTCAGTGATCATCGAGTGCGTTCCTTCTGTGTGAACTGTATAGGTGACCCACTATGTGATCCTCTCTGTATGATCCTCTCTGTTTGATTGTGTGTGTATTTGTGATTCTTTCACTTATAAACTACACAGTTTGGCCTAACTACCACAACAACAAATTACACAACTCCCTAAAAACAATACAGCTAGTGTGATAAATACAAACTATCTCCTATACCAACATACAGCTTTGAGAACAACTCCAATCACCTCCAACATACCATCCAACCAATAAGAACAACACCAACCATCTCATGTACAACATACAACCATTGAAAACACCACCAACATTCTCCTGTACGATATGCAACCATTGACAACACCACCAACTATCTCCTATACAAGATAAAACTATTGGGAATAACACAAATTATCTATTATACAACATGCAACAATTCAGAACAACACCAAATATCTCCTATACAACAAAAGTCTATTGAGAATAACACAAGTTATATAATATACACCTTACAACCATTGAGAACACCGCCAACTATTTCCTGTAGAATATGCAACCATTGAGAACACCACCAGCTATCTCATATACAACATAAAACTTGTGAGAATAACACAAATTATATAATATACACCATACAACCAATAAGAACAACACCAACCATTTCTTGTACAACATACAACCATTGAAAACACCACCAACTATCTCCTATACAACATAAAACTATTGGGAATAACACAAATTATCTAATATACAACATACAACAATTCAGAACAACACCTAATATATCCTATACAACATAAAACTTTTGAGAACAGCACCAACTATCTCCTATACAACATACAATCACTGAGAACAACATCAACTTTCTGCTATGCAACATGCAACCATTGAGAACACCGCCAGCTATCTCCTGTACAACATACAACCATTGAGAACACCACTAACTATCTCCTATACAACACACAACGATTGAGAACAATGCCAACATTCTATTATACAACATGCAACAACTGAGAACAACACCAACTATATATGCTATTCAACATACAGCCATTGAGAACAACACCAATTGTCTCATATAAGAACATACAACCATTGAGAACAACAGTAATTATCTCATATACACATACAACCATTGAGAACAACAGTAATTATCTCATATACACATACAACCATTGAGAACAACAGTAATTATCTCAGGTACACATACAGCCATTGAGAACAACAGTAATTATCTCATTACACATACAACCATTGAGAACAACAGTAATTATCTCAGATACACATACAACCATTGAGAACAACAGTAAGTATCTCATATACACATACAACCATTAAGAACAACAGTAATTATCTCATATACAACAAACAACCACTGAGATAACCACCAATTATTTCTTGTACATCATACAACCATTGACAACAAAACCAACTTTCTGACATACAACATACAACCATTGAGAACAACACCAACTATCTCCTATAGAACATACAACAGTAGAGAAAAACACCAACTATCTCCTATACAACATACAACCATTGAGAACAACACCAACTATCTCCAATAGAACATACAACAATAGTGAACACCACCAACTATCTCCTCTACAACATACAACCATTGAGAACAACACCAACTCTGTCCTGCACAACATACAACCATTGAGAAAAATGTTGTTGTCAACTCTCTCCTTAACAAAAATCAACCATTGTGAACAACACAAACTATCTCCTATACAACATAAAACCAGAACAAACAACATCTACAACATACAACCAGAACAAACGTAATCTACAATATACAACCAGATCAAACATTTACAATATAAATCCAGAACAAACATCATCTACAACATTCAACCAGAACAAACATCGTCTACAAAATTCAATCTGATCAGACATCTACAACATATAACCAGAACAAACAACATGTACAACCAAAGAGAACAACACCAACTATCTACTGTACAACATACAACCAAAGAGAACAACACCAACTATCTACTGTACAACATACAACCAAAGAGAACAACACCAACTATCTACTGTACAACATACAACCAAAGAGAACAACACCAACTATCTACTGTACAACATACAACCAAAGAGAACAACACCAACTATCTACTGTACAACATACAACCAAAGAGAACAACGCCAACTATCTTATGTAAAGCATACAACCAGAACAAATAATACATACAGCATACAATCATTAAAAAACATCATCTGCAACATACAACCAGATAAAAAAATCTGCAACATATAACCAGAAAAAAACAGCATTTACAACATACAACCGGAACAAACATCATTTAAAACATGCAACCGTAAGAAATATTATCTGCAACATACAACCAGATCAAACATCTACAATATAAAACCAGAGCAAATATCATCTACAACATACAGCCAGAACACATATCTCCAACATACAAGCACAACAAACAACATTTACAACATTTACAATATACAACCAGAACAAACAGCACCTTAAACATATAACCTGAAAAATCAAACGTGCAACCATAACAAACATCATCTTCAACATACAACCAGAACAAACATCATCCATAACATACAACCAGAACACACATCATCTGCAAAATGCAATCAGAACACACATCATCTACAACATACAACCAGAAGAAACATCATCCATAACATACAAACAGAACAAACAACACCTACAGCATGCAACCAGAACACACATCATCTACAACATACAGCCGAAACAAACAACACCGACATCATACAACCATAACAAATAAAATAGTTACAGACTGGTTACAGATAAACTAACAGATATTGATAACAACTTATAGAAGTAAGGGGAACAGTACTGCAGAGATAAGTAATTGAGCGGAGACCACGTGTGAGGGTATTGTTGAATACTTCGATTAGTGAGCTCCCTGACGTCATATACATTCGACACAAACACAGCACAATCGTCAATGGTTTGTAGGCAGTCCACGCTAGTTCACAATTCCGACACATTGAGTTCGAATTCAACCGCTGCCCAATTGGGAGCAAATTGCTTTGCGTTGATTTTCAAAATGGCTGAGTGTCGGCCGTTGGTAAGAAAGGCCGTCCTGCTGAAAGAAACAATTGCTGGGGGAAAAAAACAGCCAATTAATGCTTGGGTTGATGGCGAGGTCCTGTTAAGGACAGGCAGCTACTGGTACGTTTACAACTGGTGGATAGAGACAAGTGCAGTGAACATCTAGGTCACCGGTGTGGATTGTGTAGCCAAGGGTAGGAGTCCAGACTGTGCAGTGTGGGTAGTAGACATTGTATCACACGGAATGATATTATCCACTGCCACACATCGGGCACTGGAGCGCCCACTATTCCTCCCCACGATCGCTTGACGGCAAATATGGAAGATCATGATGGTCAGATAAAAATTCAATTAATTATCTTCTGATGGGTGTTTATAAAACTGCGCAGTTGTCAGAGACTCTGCTGGAACTTACAGAAGTCAATAAATATAAAAATAAATATATTCATGACTATTGGTAAAAACTTGCCAAGTCATCAACAACAGCAGTAAATGTTGGTGTTGACAGCGATGTCCTGTAAATAGGCTATGCAAACAATAAAAATAATAAATAAAAATCGGTGTTTCCTTAGACGGGGATAGAAAACAGGAGAAATAAAATTTGATAGTAAAGACGTTCTGTGTTAAAATTACGGACAGAAACGTCTTTCTCCGTAATCCCGTACATTCTCGTGAGTAACGTAACCTACGCGAGAATCGGTAGCGGTTCTCGCCGCAGTTGGTAACTTACGGGGTATGTAAGCCGGTCGCTCAGAAAGCAATGGAAAACTACTGGCCGTAATCTTGCCTAGTACATCAACAGCAGCTGAAAAATGCCGATGTTGATTGCAACGTCCTGTGGGGGATATGGGGAAAAAATGTATATAATTGATATGTTTTGTATAGATGATATGTGTTTTATTATTTGATGTATGTTGTGTATAGTTGATGTGTGTTGTGTTGATGTTTGTCGTGTATAGAAGATGTGTGGTTTGTATAGACGATGTGCGTTGTGCATAGTTGATGTATACAGTTGATTGTGCCGTGTATAGTTGTTGTATGTTGTATACAGTTGATGCGTTTTGCATAGTATTTAATTATGTGTGCATTTACTTACTGATGACATTTCAGCACCCAGTATCCTCCTCCCATGCCGGGGGACATGGGTTTCAACCCACAAAGGTGACTCTAAATAAATTTGGTGGGGGTGGTCGTGATCTTGGATCGGACTTCAGTCAGCGGACCCTCGAGAGGTGCGAACCGAGACATGACAAACACGACATGCTCTCCAGGTGGGTTCCTGTGTCGCTCGTGTCCGCTCAGATATCAGCATCAACCTCTTCATCTCCCCTTCTCCACCTTTTCCTTCTTCTTTTTCCTCTTCCTTCTTCCTCCTAGTTTTCGTCGTCTTATTTCTCGTCTCTCTCTCTCTCTCTCTCTCTCTCTCTCTCTCTCTCTCTCTCTCTCTCTCTCTCTTACTCCTTCCCCTTCAATCATCTTACCCCTCCTTCGCCTTCTTCCCCTCCTCCTTCTTCCTCTTCTTCTTCTACTTCTTCTTCTTCTTCTTCTTCTTCTTCTTCTTCTTCTTCTTCTGCTTCTTCTTCTTCTTCTTCTTCTTCTTCTTCTTCTTCTTCTTCTTCTTCTTCTTCTTCTTCTTCTTCTTTTTCATTCACGTAGCGTTTCCTTGCTATCGTCTTTCATATCTCGTGTCATAAACTTTCTCATTTCTTACACTGTGTTCCAATTTTCGCTCCTTATCTTGCCTACGTTGTATCTTTCCCTTCGTGATGCTAGCGCCAAGTTGTCTATCTTATTATGCGTCTTTTAAAACACTGAGATTAAACATACATCCAACTATCTCCATCCCTATTGTGAAAAACAAACGTGTTTTCAGGCGACTTTCTGGCTTGGCATTAATTGTCTAGAACCCTCAGTGAAATGTCCAGATTGGTTCTCTTTAACACGACCAATTGCTGGGTCCAATTTTATAAACCAGACAATAACTTGTGCAGCCAGCCATTTGTATCTTCTTTATTCAGTTCACCAGGAGAACAGTTATGAATCTAATTTCCCTGATTTCTCAGACTTCCCCTGAATTCTTTGACAGGTGCATGATTCCATCTCTTGAAGTCAGGTTTCACAAAGGGAGATCTTGTTGTCTGATTTATTCTCGTTATCTTTATTTTCTTCTAAACACTTTAAAACCTAATTGTTGTAAACTCCCATTCAATCTTGTTAGTTCGTGTTGCATCTGTTAACATGCATTTTCTATCTCTTATTTCCAACATGTCTCTGCTTGTCTAAGATTTCTCTCATTGCTCTGTGTGTTATATCACTCATTTCTCTGTTGTCTCCCATTTGTAGTTTTTTTTTCTTCTCTTATTTCTCTCACTTCTCTGCTTGTTATGTCACTCATTTCTCTGATTTCTTACATGTCTCTGCTGGTTTATATCACCTAATTCTCTGGTTTCTCCCATTTCTCTGCGTGTTTTTTTCCCCACTAATTTCTCTGATTTCTCCCACTTACCACACAGAGTTCAGAACAGCTTGGACAATATCATGCTGTCTCCCCGCTCTCCTGAAGTCCACACGAGCTCTCCATTTTACCAGCCGTACAGCCCGCCGTACCAACCTACCCAACAGCCGTACAGCCCGCCGTACCAGCCTCATCAACAGCTGTACACACCCACAGGCCTCCTCTTGGAACAACAGCAGCAACAGCAACAGCAGCAGGATCAGGGTGAGGCTTTACCGCCGGTGTGGGAGAGGAGGAAGCTCTTTCAGCAGGGTCAAGTCCAGCGCCCAGGTACCAGACAAGCATGGCATCACGTGGTCACATGGTCACATGACTGTTGAGTCGGCTCTTTTAATCTTTAGACAGGACTACCTTTGCAATTCGCGCATATAGAACAACATATATCTTTAGCTCACATATAAACGTTCAGAGAGAAAATAAATTGTTCAGTGATAACACCCAGTTATTAATAGACATACAGAAATAACCATACCTACATAAGCAAATAGACCAGGTAGTTATTTAGGCCTTATCTGCGTCGGGACGGATTCGGATTTTTAACTGTGTCCAGGACTACTAACCTAAAGTGGGTACCAGAATTTCTTCGGAAGTAAAAGCTTCCGGTGTTACACTGATCACAGAGAATTAAATACCTGGATGGCTTGGCCACGTTGTGTGGTAGTGACAAGAACACAGAGCTGATCCACGACTCTGGTGATCGTGTGAGATGGCGAAATATGACCATCCACGCTTATCAGCATGGCACATGTTGATGATGACAGTAATAAATATGCCTACAGTAATAAACAGGACAGATATATTAATAGACTTACATATATTAATATACAAAGGGGATAAACAGACATCAGTAGATAAATAGACTTAAAGAGATAAATATACCTACATAGCTAAACAGACCTAAAGATCGAATTAAACCTGCGTAGATAAATATACCGAGAGAAGTAAATAGACGGAGAGATATAAATAGACTTAGAGCAATAAATAGACCTAAAGTAATAAATAGAACTATGGATTAATAGATCTACAATATAATATACCTAGGGAGATAAACAGACCTGTGTGCATGAATAGACTTAAAGAGCTAAACAGACCCAGAGCTATAAACAGGCCTGCATAGATAAACAGACCGAGAGAAATACGCGTACATAGACGTAAATAGATAAATAGGTCTAGAGATAAATAGACCTAGAGATAAATAGACCTAGAGAAATAAATATACCTGCCAGGAATACGGACCCAGGGCTCCAAAGGTGGACCGGGAGGTCATGTGTTCATGATCACGTGATGCTATACTGTTTGCATGGCCTGTTCATGGTGAAACTAGTTTGTTGGGTTGAGGTGACTGACTCACTTACAAATTGCCGTCTGTGACCTAACAAACAAACGGCTTCTCTCCTTTTGTATTTGGTTCCTGCTCTGTTTGATTTGTTTATAAGTTTGATTTATTCATGGGTTTGATTTTACGCATCATCATTATTAAGTGTCTTGCCAACAGGAGTGGGCGATCATGCTTCTCCGCGTCTTTCTAACCCCAGTAGCATGCATAAGTTCGTGCGCTGATTTATTCCTGTGCCATGACAGAAGGTTGTCCACAATATTCTCTCTCTCTCTCTCTCTCTCTCTCTCTCTCTCTCTCTCTCTCTATCTCGCTCTCTCTCTCTATCTATCTCTTTCTCTCTCTCTTACTCTCTCTCTCTCTTTCTTTCTCTCTTTCTCTCTCTTTCACTCTCTTTCTCTCGCTGTCCCTCTCTATCTCTCTCCCTCTTTCGCTCTCTGTCCCTCTCTTTCTCCCTATATCTTTCTCTTTCTCGCTTTTTCTTTGTCTCGTTTCCTCTCTCTGTCCCTCTGATTCTCGCTTTTTCTCTCTGTTTCTTTCTCTCTTTCTCTCTTTCTCTTTCTCTCTCTTTCTCTCTCTCTCTCTATCTCGCTTTCTCTTTCTCTATTTCTCTCTCTTTCTTACTCTTGTACTTACTCTCTCTCTCTCTCTCTTTGTCTCTCTCTTTCTCCATCTTTGTCTCTCTCTCTTTCTCTCTTTCTATCTCTTTCTCTCTTGCTATCTATCTCTTTATCTCTCTTTTTCTGTCTCTCTCTCTTCCTGTCTCTGTCACTCTCTCCCTTTCTCTTTTACTCTCTCTATCCCTCTCTTTCTCTCTCTCTTTGTCTTTTTTCTCTCTCTCTTTGTCTGTCTCTTTCTCTCTCTATTTTTCTATGTATCTTTCTCTTCTCTTTCTCTCTTTCTCTTTTTCTCGCTCGCTCTCTCTCTCTCTATGTGTCCCTCTCTTTCTCTCTCTCTCATTCCCTCTCTCTCTTTCCCTCTCTCTCTCTTCCCCCCCCCTCTCTCTCTCTCTCTCTCTCTCTCTCTCTCTCTCTCTCTCTCTCTCTCTCTCTGTCTTCATCTGTCTCTGTTTCCACAAATCAGTCCCGTTGTCACTATATGTAATAGCTTCTAGTTCTCACAATATGCCAAAAATGGCGATTTCCTTTTCTCACGTTTGTGACAAATGTTCTTTGTGTCTTAGCTTTTTTTTCTATCTGTGACAAGTTGTCCTTGTGTCTTATCCCCTTTCTATCTGTGACAAGTTGTCCTTGTGTCTTATCCCCTTTCTATTTGTGACAAGTTGTCCTTGTGTCTTATCCCCTTTCTATCTGTGACAAGTTGTCCTTGTGTCTTATCCCCTTTCTATTTGTGACAAGTTGTCCTTGTGTCTTATCCCCTTTCTATCTGTGACAAGTTGTCCTTGTGTCTTATCCCCTTTCTATTTGTGACAAGTTGTCCTTGTGTCTTATCCCCTTTCTATGTGTGACAAGTTGTCTTTGTGTCTTATCCCCTTTCTATTTGTGACAAGTTGTCCTTGTGTCTTATCCCCTTTCTATGTGTGACAAGTTGTCCTTGTGTCTTATCCCCTTTCTATTTGTGACAAGTTGTCTTTGTGTCTTATCCCCTTTCTATGTGTGACAAGTTGTCTTTGTGTCTTATCCCCTTTCTATTTGTGACAAGTTGTCCTTGTGTCTTATCCCCTTTCTATTTGTGACAAGTTGTCTTTGTATTATAGTCTCTTTCAAAATGTTTAATTTACACACTTTAGCTGCGCAAGGAACTTTCAGCACTCTTCTGTAAAACCACATCTCTGAAGCATCTGGTGGTGTCTTCGCGTGTTTACTAATTGTCCATGATTTGCTGCTATATGTAACAACTGCTAAAAATATATACAAATGTTTGATTTACTCATGTTTGATTTACTCATGTTTGATTTACTCATGTTTGATTTACTCATGTTTGATTTAATCACGTGCGTTGTTGCTGCGTGCTTGTACTGATCGCTAATGTGTAGAAGATGATTGTGGTGCTGATCGATGTTTGGCTCAAACTGTGTACCTCCATCACTGACTTAATCTTCTCTTGTAACTGATGACACAGGCTTTCTCACCTCTCGTTACCTACGGCAATAACGTATCTCAGCTGATTATTGATAACACTGACTCACTCACGGCACGTTGCGGCTGTCAGTGATGTACTCTGTTCTCTGTTAGGTATAACACTGACTCTCTGAGATTTCACTAATTATGTCACTGACTCGCCCCTCTCTGTTACTTTTAACACTGACTGTTTCAGATCTCACTACTGGAAGGCCCCGAGTAACGTCGGGGTTACGTTCTTGGAAAACGCGACTTTAAGTGAAACGACGTATAGCGAGCGATACACTACACAGATGTATACACAGGTGACGACGTTATGGTGGAACCTAGCGACGTAAAGTGAAGTTATGACACATTGTGACAACGATGTTATAGCGAAACGACGTAAACCGAAGCGACGTATAGCGGGGCCTTCCAGTAATTATGTCCCTAACTCTCTCAGACCTCGCTAATTATGTCACTGATTTTTTTCTCTCTCTCTCTCTCTCTCTCTCTCTCTCTCTCTCTCTCTCTCTCTCTCTCTCTCTCTCTCTCTCTCTCACTCTCCTCTTTGTTACTTTTAACACTGATTCTCCCAGACCTCACTAATTATGTCACAGACCTTCTCATACCTCGCTAATTATGTCACTGACCCTCTCAGACCTCACTAATTATGTCACAGACCCTCTCATACCTCGCTAATTATGTCACTGACTCTTTCAGACCTCGCTAATTATGTCACTGATTCTCTCAGACCGCACTAATTATGTCACAAACCCTCTCATACCTCGCTAATTATGTCACTGACTCTCTCAGACCTCACTAATTATGCCACCGACTTTCAGATCTTACTAATTATGTCAATTATGTGACTCTCTAAAACCTCACTAATTATGTCACTGACTCTCTCATACCTTGCTAATTATGTCACATACTTTCCTCTATTATTTATCACACTGACTCTCTCACACGTCGTCTCCTATATTACTAATGTGCGTATGACAGTTACTGACGCACTCGTCTACCGTTACAGTAGTCAGTAACTGGGTCACTTATTGTATCCGGTGTAACTAACTCACAAAGATTTGCAAGAGGGAATAAATAATGTAAATTGTTAACGGGAATTCGGGTTCATATTTTTGTTAACGGGAATTCAGTGTTTACATTTTTGTTAACTGGAATTCAGTGTTTATATTTTTGATAACGGGAATTCAGTATTTATATTTTTAGACAGCGTTAATTAAATGTTTATATGTTGTTTGTCGTTAACTCAGTGTTTATATTTTTAGCATGAAACCAGCATTTATGTTTTGTCAATATGAATTCAATGCTTACATTTTTACTAACGTGAATCTTGTATTAGTTTCTGTTTAATTGATATATTGTTGACACGAATTAAGTGTTTGTTGTTGTTGTTGTTGTTGTTGTTGTTGTTGTCTTTAACGTGATTCGGTATTTATATTTGTGCTAACGTGAATTCAAAGTTTATATAATTTTGTAAACATACTTCGGCTTGGCTATTGATTAGTGTATACATAAGTAATACCTGTAACTCACCTTGACCTAGTTATTTCTGCTCCGACTACAGGAAATGCCCCAGGCTACAAATCGGCCCCGAAGGTTCCCAAACCACAACCAGGGCCCAGCAGTTACGGAAATTTCGGAATTGACTACAGCCACCCTACAACCAAACAGCCTCCGGCCGGGTGGAGGCCCGCTCCTCAGTTCCATCCCTCACAGGCCCCAGCCAAGGCTGCTCCTCCACAGTACAAACCCAATTATGCGCCGCCTCCGACTGCAGCGAAACCTGTATCACCATCATCATACGCCTCCGTGCATGCGGTATGACCTGTGTGTGGTGTTGATTGTCTTTCCCTATTGATATTGTGGGGGACGCTGGGTAGAGACGGGAAATCAAGCTTCTCCGCGTCTTGCAATCTTAAAAAGAATGTATCCATTTATTTGTTGACATCTTTCTGTGCCATGAAATATCTTACCAAAGGGGAAGTAAAACGTCCTTTTTCTTCTGCTTGTCTGCAGGATACCCTTGGGTAAGCTAGGGGCACCCGTTTAGCTATCCATAAAAGGTAGATCCATCTTATTGTGGTATAGCTTTGCCTACGGTAGCGCAAACATTTTAGGGTCTCCCGTGTCGGACAGGTCAAGGGGTAGGGACCAGACGAAGAGGGACACATACCTGCTCTCTTGTGGGTGAATGGGGACAATCTAAGGCTAAGGAAAGTAAACCGCAAACACTACTTGTCGAAGTCTGGTGTAGTGAGCGACAAATTTGATGAACTGTGCAAGGCAACTCTCTACATGATGAAACCGTGAGTTCGTGTGCTGGACTGGGCTTGGGGGCAGCTGATAGGTAGCTGATGGTTGTGGTTTCAAGCTCACAGTTGTAGATAGATGATCTCTTTACCAAGACAGTATTTTCGGCCACCAACCATGTTGGCCGCTGCTAAGAAAGAAGGCTATGGCAAGCTACTTTCTTTATAGGTGCCTAGAAAATCAAAGCAGTCATAGACATTATGAAGGCTGACTTTTATGGGGAGATAATTGATGTAAAGGACAAGCAGTTGGGGTGGGGGGGGGGGGGGGTGGTTGATATATGTTTAGTAACTATAATTTATACTTCTTGAACAAGTATATTCATACATATTCACTCTACTCTCTGTTATTGATAACACTGACTCTCGCAGATCTCACTAATTATGTCACTGACTCACTCTCCTCTCTGTTATTTATAATACTAACTCTTTCAGACCTCACTAATTATGTCACACACACACACACACACGCCCACACACACACACACACACACACACACACACACACACACGCACACACACACACACACATCGGGCTAGCACAGCCGGGTACATCTCTATAACAAAATGATTTCAACACAACTTACACACAAGAACAATCTTCTATAAAAGCACCATACAGGGAATAATGGAGACAAGACCACACTTCTTCTTCTTATTCATTGCGCTAATCCGGAGTTTTTTTCAGATGTAATTGCGGAGTGTTGTTAGGCACCCTTAGGCCGAAACCCTTGGGCCAACTCATCCGACTTCTGTGTGCGTTTTTGACCAGGTTAGCATTCCTGCGAGACTCTCACTTTTGTGGTACCATCTACATCCCAGATGGTAAAGTTGGAACAGTCGAAGACATCGCGGTCACCCCTCAAGAGAAGGGACAAACCATGGGATTTTCTGCCATCCAAGGTGGCATCCATACTTGCAGAGCCGACACATAGCGCTCTGGTACTGGGCTCACCGAGGGAATCGTCACGTCCTGCTCATGGCTGCTTTAATTCCTCACTTCAATATATTGGGCATTCCGTTCGCCCCGGGCCGTTCCCGCACAAACCAGACAGGTCTGCAGACTGCATCCACTCAGAGAGTTTTCGATTCGGACATGTGCTTGTCGTTGTGCCCGTCAGAGCTTTTCCAGGCACGACGGATATTCGGAAAACTACCTAGTCAGAGCTGTTCCAAAAGAGAGCGGCATTTGGAAACTAGGTAGTCAGAGCTGTTCCTAGCACGAGGGACATTCGGACTCGTTCGATATTTCACTCGGACGTAACTGCGTAGTAGCAATTTTTATTTTGCCACCCGTAGGCAGGCACTTCCGACTTCGGCGGGCATTTTTTAATGAGGTTAACCTTCCTCGGGTTTCGAGGCACGTTAGACTAATTGTTGTGATGTCGCCCACATCTCAGCTGGTCAAGATAGAACGGTCAACCTTCAAGGGAAGACATGGGCAGACCATGGGCATTTCACGCTATCCAAGGAGGTTTCCATAATTGTAGAGCCGGCACATACTGCTCTGAGACTGGGCTCATCCGAGGAATTGCCACGTCCTGCTCATGGCTGCTTTGATTCCTCACTTCCATGAATTGGGCATTTCGCTTGCTACTGGTAGTTCAAGCACAAACCAGGTGCGGACGACATCCACCAGGTACGCTTTTGCTTCGGACTTCGGACCACACAATGGATTCGCTAGCCGTGCGTTCCATTTCGTGTTATTGAGACGTTCTTCCACCTTTGACTACACTCTCTGTGCACATAGATACAGACATTTTTCGTAACCATTTCGTGCGACTGGGCACTTTTCTACCTCACGAGGTAGGTTACATGTGCTGGGGCTCAGAACCTTACCTTCCTTGCATCAGTGAGCGAAGAAACGGCCAGGCCCTCTCATCCGGGGATCCCTCATATCCCCCAGCTGAGAACCTTCGAAAAGATATCTGAACTAAGCATGTAGCGTGCTCAGCATCTCAACTCCATTTTTCAGTAGGTGTATCGGCCAGGCTCTCAGGTCCGAGGATTAATGGCTTAGAGGCGTTCAGCCTTATCCCTCAGCTGAGAGCCTTAGTGCTTGTGTCCGAACCAAGAACTTCTGCCTACGTGCGCCTGATTTAAACTTTTGACTGCTATCCTCAGTCTACCTGGAGAGCAGCGGGTTGTGTCTCGCTTAGTCTGGCCCCTATCTCAAGAGCTGTCCGATATATAGTTGTTCATCCATCGACATAGCACATGGGGTCACAGGGACACGCAAGCCCCTCCCCCCTCTCCCCCCACCGCGACAAAGTGGAGACATATCGGGGAGGGGGAGGCCGCACTTAAATATGAAACATCACACTCATCAACTTTAACAGCTAGATCAATTCATTATGTTTACATCGTGAGCAACAGATAGAACTATCATTTAAACCACACATTCAAGATAATCTCTACCACACATTCAAGATAATCTCTACCACACATTCAAGATAATCTCTACCACACATTCAAGATAATCTCTACCACACATTCAAGATAATCAATACCACACATTCAAGATAATCTCTACCACACATTCAAGATAATCTCTACCACACATTCAAGATAATCAATACCACAAATTCAAGATAATCAATACCACACATTCAAGATAATCAATACCACACATTCAAGATAATCTCTACCACACATTCAAGATAATCTCTACCACACATTCAAGATAATCAATACCACACATTCAAGATAATCTCTACCACACATTCAAGATAATCTCTACCACACATTCAAGATAATCTCTACCACACATTCAAGATAATCTCTACCACACATTCAAGATAATCAATACCACACATTCAAGATAATCAATACCACACATTCAAGATAATCTCTACCACACATTCAAGATAATCAATACCACACATTCAAGATAATCTCTACCACACATTCAAGATAATCTCTACCACACATTCAAGATAATCTCTACCACACATTCAAGATAATCTCTACCACACATTCAAGATAATCTCTACCACACATTCAAGATAATCTCTACCACACATTCAAGATAATCAATACCACACATTCAAGATAATCAATACCACACATTCAAGATAATCTCTACCACACATTCAAGATAATCAATACCACACATTCAAGATAATCTCTACCACACATTCAAGATAATCTCTACCACACATTCAAGATAATCTCTACCACACATTCAAGATAATCAATACCACACATTCAAGATAATCTCTACCACACATTCAAGATAATCAATACCACACATTCAAGATAATCAATACCACAAATTCAAGATAATCAATACCACAAGTTCAATAGTTTCATTTGATCGGTGTGAATGGGTATGTGTGTGTTTATGAGTGTGTATATGTGCGCGCGTGTGTGTGTGTGTGTGTGTGTGTGTGTCTTAAACATGTCTGGTACTCATCCTAAAGACTCCGCATCTTCTCTGCAAGCTCCTCTGTCTGTCCGCGTCCAGGGATAACCCTGGAGGCAGATGCCCCCTGCAGATCAAGGTCTGTGCTTGTAGACGCCATTCTGCTGTTGTTGTTTGTGTCGTATACGATGCTGTCCTTCCTGGATCTAGAGGTGGCGACAACAACAGCGCTGTCAGCTAGCTCAGCTAATGGAAGTCTGTGACAACAACAGCGCTGTCAGTTAGCTCAGCTAATGGAAGTCTGGGACAACAACAGCGCTGTCAGCTAGCTCAGCTAATGGAAGTCTGTGACAACAACAGCGCTGTCAGCTAGCTCAGCTAATGGAAGTCTGGGACAACAACAGCGCTGTAAGGTAGCTCAGCTAATGGAAGTCTGGGACAACAACAGCGCTGTCAGCTAGCTCAGCTATTGGAAGTCTGGGACAACAACAGCGCTGTCAGCTAGCTCAGCTAATGGAAGTCTGGGACAACAACAGCGCTGTAAGCTAGCTCAGCTAATGGAAGTCTGGGACAACAACAGCGCTGTCAGCTAGCTCAGCTAATGGAAGTCCGCGACAACAACAACGCTGTAAGGTAGCTCAGCTAATGGAAGTCTGGGACAACAACAGCGCTGTCAGCTAGCTCAGCTAATGGAAGTCTGGGACAATAACAGCGCTGTCAGCTAGCTCAGCTAATGGAAGTCTGGGACAACAACAGCGCTGTCAGCTAGCTCAGCTAATGGAAGTCTGGGACAACAACAGCGCTGTCAGCTAGCTCAGCTAATGGAAGTCTGGGACAATAACAGCGCTGTCAGCTAGCTCAGCTAATGGAAGTCTGGGACAACAACAGCGCTGTCAGCTAGCTCAGCTAATGGAAGTCTGGGACAACAACAGCGCTGTCAGCTAGCTCAGCTAATGGAAGTCCGCGACAACAACAACGCTGTAAGGTAGCTCAGCTAATGGAAGTCTGGGACAACAACAGCGCTGTCAGCTAGCTCAGCTAATGGAAGTCTGGGACAACAACAGCGCTGTCAGCTAGCTCAGCTAATGGAAGTCTGGGACAACAACAGCGCTGTCAGCTAGCTCAGCTAATGGAAGTCTGGGACAACAACAGCGCTGTCAGCTAGCTCAGCTAATGGAAGTCCGCGACAACAACAGCGCTGTAAGGTAGCTCAGCTAATGGAAGTCTGGGACAACAACAGCGCTGTCAGCTAGCTCAGCTAATGGAAGTCTGGGACAACAACAGCGCTGTCAGCTAGCTCAGCTAATGGAAGTCTGGGACAACAACAGCGCTGTAAGGTAGCTCAGCTAATGGAAGTCTGGGACAACAACAGCGCTGTCAGCTAGCTCAGCTAATGGAAGTCTGGGACAACAACAGCGCTGTCAGCTAGCTCAGCTAATGGAAGTCTGGGACAACAACAGCGCTGTAAGCTAGCTCAGCTAATGGAAGTCTGGGACAACAACAGCGCTGTCAGCTAGCTCAGTTAATGGACGTCTGCGACATCAACAGCGCTGTCAGCTAGCTCAGCTAATGGAAGTCTGCAGGCTCGCTGGCGAAGTGGATGCGAACTGCACTGGTAATATAAAGCCGGAAGCCGGTTCGATGCCTGGGTTGGGCGCTTCCACAGTGAGCGAAAGACTGGCATCCTCGGTCTCATCACTCCAGGCTTACAATGTGTGATGGCGCTATCAGAGGACGGACCCGTGGCAGGAAGCTTGCTACGGGACAGTTCTTAATAATATGAGTCTGCACATGCACATGTCTATGTGGTGTGTTCCTGTGTTGCCATTGGGATGTGTCATACCGACTCCGTGATAGCAATTTGTTAGTCTATAACACATGGGAAGCAGTGGTGATATAGTGGCCGGACACTCGCATGCGTCCCGGAAGTCAAGAGTTCGATGAGCGCAGTGGTGGGTTCCAAGTTTTAAAAATTTACCTGAGTTCTCAGGTAGACCCACCTTAAAATGGGTACCATGAAATTTCTTGGGAAATAAAAACGGCAGGTGTGATACCGATCATATGTCCCATGAGTTCCGATTAGTCAATAGACGATATATCTATCTACACATGCCTTATGCGACTTAAGACGTGTAAAGAGAGCCTTTATTGTAAGCGCCTTGTTATGCATGACATGTGTCTCTGTGTTCCCACAGGCCCCACCTCCATGGCAGCGCACGCAGGAGGAGGACAACAGAGGTAACCCAGCCTGGAGCAGCAGCCTGAAGGCAACAGGAGTCAAACCCTGGGACACCGAGGTCGGATACACCAACGAACAAGCGCCTATCAGGTCTGTTCCGTACGTCCCTGCTCCGATGAAAAGCCCTGTGGCATCTGGGCCATTCAGTCCCGCTGGGGCCCCATCAGGGGGCTCGGAGAATGGCCCTAAAGTAGTACATCTGCAGTATAATTCTCCTTTGCACCTGTACTCAAACCAGAATGTTGCCGAGACACT
Source organism: Cepaea nemoralis (assembly GCA_014155875.1). NCBI lineage: Eukaryota > Metazoa > Mollusca > Gastropoda > Stylommatophora > Helicidae > Cepaea > Cepaea nemoralis. The sequence continues at coordinate 51,615 of JACEFZ010006184.1, read as the reverse complement.
GAAAGGCCAGACACAAGCTATGGCAGGGCAACCGTGAGTTGGCATCTGTGGTAGCTGTAGCCTGCCTAGGTAGAAGGCCTGCTTGTCTTGTGGCATGTGGCGCAACCAGCATTAACACGAGACACATCGAAAAGTACTTACACCAACTATTGGTTTATTTCCTTTTATGTTTGCACCAGTCTTCGGACAGCACTTCTTTGTGTGCTCATAGCTTGTCCCAGATATTGTATTTAGAGTGCATGCATTTAGTTGGTAAACTTATATCGTAGCAAAGCAAAATTATTTGCTGTTGTTTTTTTTTTCTTCATTCTTTCTTACCATAATTGTTTTCTTTAAATTTGCCCCGAAGCAGTTGCCTAGTATGCGTCGGCGATATGGCAGCGCCTTGACCTTGTGTTGTAGGCCTGGGTGCAAGGAGGAATGGTTCTATTCATAACAATGTTTCCCGTAGTAAATGTGAATAACAAAGATGCAAACAATAGATGTATCTGCATCTCTGTGCCAGTATGTGTGTTGTATATTGCAGCTTGAAGGATTTATATTATTGTTTTAGTTTATGTTGTGTGATTTCAAATATAAACCCCCAAGTTCAAGGTGGACCAGCGTGCTGAGGAACTGGATGGCCATGAGTTAACTGATCGTGAACGTCGGACGTCTGGCAGGCGTGCGGGAATCCCCTGCCTCTTCCCTAGCAAGCAGGCAATGCTAGGATGACCGTTTATTTCCTGCAATATCCAAACTTTGCCTATGGATTTATGTAAACACGGGAACCGTCGCAGAAGCTACGGAGCACGTGCTCTGCGCTTAACACATCCCTCAAAGGCTAGCGAAGAGAGAGTGAGGAGGAGAAGACGAGGAAATGGTGTGAGAAGACGGCATAGAAATAGGAGGACAGGCGCCAGGAGAACAAGACGAAAAGTGGAGAGACTAGGTTGCAACTATGTAAGAGTGGGATACTGGAATTGTCGCAGTGCCAGACGGAGAGGTCCTGTATTACATGATTAATACTAATACATGATTTTGATGTCCTCATACTCCAGGAGCTAAATGCAGACAAATACCATTGCCCTGGGTACGCCAGTTATATAAACCCTAATGGGTAGATGAGACATGGACAAGGTCTGCTGGTGAAGGAAGAAGTGAAGCATGTGGTACTTGACTTGAGCCAGTGGAATCACAGTGCAAGAGAGGTCCAGGGTATACAAAATGGAGATTTGTGGCTTAAGTTGGAACATCATAAATGTATTTGCCACAGTGGACTGTTTTGTCAGAAAGGAACACTGGGCCTGGCTTAAGGAACTGGAGGAATTACCAGGTGATAGGCTATTCATATGTGGAGACTTCAATGCAAGGAACAGAAATTGGGACAGTAGTGGAGAAAACCGACAGGGAATTGCCCTTGCGGATGCCATGGTGGACTCCGATGTGGTCTGCATAAATGATGGTAGGCCGACTAGAATGGCAATGAGTCCTGGCGATGCAGACACAGCTATTGACTTGCCACTTGTCTCCCAGTCATCAGTCCTTGATGTAAAGTGGACTGTTTTGAATGACCATGGGAGTGATCACATGCCATGCTCAGTCCTGATCTCTAAACCCAGGAAAGTTAAAGCTGGGAGAGCGCGCACGACCTTCCGGTATGAGTGAACCGATTGGCTTCTTGGACGCCTCAGACAAGGGGCATGCAACAGGAATGTTAAAACTCCTTTTTTGCAGCCCCGATGGTGGACCCCAGAAGTAGACCATGCTTGAAAAGTTATGAGAGCTGCAGTGAAGCAGCTAAAGAAAGTGCGACAGACTCGAAGCTCACGAGAGGAAGTGGACACAGCGGAAAATGTCCAGAAAGACAAGGTGGAGGTTTTCAAGCGCTGTGCTGCAGAGGCCAAAAAGGCAAAATGGGAATGTTTCATGAAGGAGATTGGGGGTGATAAAACACTGCGAAAATTCTGGAAACTGCACAGGCAAATGCAGAGAAAAAATCGGCCTATGACAGTGGGAACAATTTAAAGAGATGATGGTGTGCGCGTGACAACAGACAAAGAGACAGGGGAGGCGTTTCTCCAGAGATTTTTAGAGCAGACCAATCATAATGATGCGGACACCAGGGATGCAGTTAGAGAAAAGTTATCTGGCACCACAAAGAATATGCAGTATGAAGACATCATACGGGTGGTAGATGTTAAACACATTTTGAAAAGGGCAACAGACACGGCACCAGGGCCCGATGGGGTCAGATATGGCCACATGAAGGGTTTGAGCGATGCAGACTGGGAGGAGATGACCGACTGCTTTAACCAGAGCATTAGGACAGAATCAGTACCTCAGGATTGGGTGCACAGCTATCTCATCCCTCTCCCAAAACTATTCAAGGATCATTCAAAGCTTAGCGGCTTTAGAGTTATCACCCTTCAAAATACATTTGGGAAGGTTCTAGTGAAGATAGTCGCTGTCAAGCTGCAAGAGTTTTTGGAAAGGGGGAAGCTTCTTCCAAGAGGCCTGGGAAGCTACAGGCCAGGAAAAGATACCTGGTCAAATGCAGCCACTTTTGCCTTTGACGTTTATGAGGGGTTCCAGAGTAGACAGGAAACGATGGCGGCAGCGCTTGATCTCGAGGATGCGTGCAATAGAGTTCGATAAGATATTTTGATGACCGCACTGATGGAGATGGCGGTCAATCCATGGTTGGTAAACTGGATAGCAGCCGTCCTGCATTCTCGTCGGGTTGCTCTCCGTCTGGGTGCATGGACCTCAGAGCCACATATTTTAACCTCGGGACTGCCACAGGGATCTGCAGTCTAACCGGTGCTCTTTAACGTGTATACGAGCAAGATTGCAAGCCTAAACGCACCAGGGGTTGGAAGAATACTAACATTTGCAGATGATATTCTTGCGTATAGGCAGGGGAGAGATAGGGAGCAAACAGCCCAGGAGTTACAGGCGACAGTAGATAAGGTGATTGACTCTTTTTCTTCTTCAGCGTTCCGAGCCATTGAGGTTCTTTGCTGCAGATACAATCCGTCTCCATTCGTCTCTCTGGTGGACCCTCTCTTGCCAGTCGTTGATTCCAAGTGCTTGTAAGTCTGTATATGTATTATCTCTCCACCGTCTTCTTGGTCTACCTCGGGGTCTACGGTTATTTATTTCCTGAGTGTAAGCGAATTTTGTTTCCCTATTATCTTCCATTCTTTCTATATGCCCCAGCCATTGTAGTCTATTAGCCTTCATGATACCAGTGATTAGCGGGGACTTAAACAGATCATAAATGTCTTTGTTACTTCTTCTTTTCCACTCTCCACTTTGTGTATCCCTAATGGGTCCAAAGATGCGTCTTAAAATTTTGTTCTCAAAGGTTTGTAACAAGGCTTCGTCTCCTTTCGTTGTACTCCAGGTTTCAGAACCATACAGCACAACTGGTCTGATCAGTGTTTTGTATATTGTGATTTTGGTGTCCCGAGATAGCGCATTTGATTTTAGTAGATGTTGTAGTGCATAGTATATCTTATTTCCAGAGTTGATTCTAGTTTGTATTTCTTCCCTTATGATGTTGGAGCAGTTGAAGATTATACCCAGGTATTTGTATGTTTCCGTTCTTTTAATGGTCATATTATCTATTTGTATGTTGCCAGAGTTTTTAGTCATTCCGTCTCTTGAATTTACCATAAATTATGTCTTATCTTGGTTGATAACCAGCCCCATCCTTTAAGTGAGTCAATATTTCTAATGTCTTTTGTTTACTTTGCCCTATAATATCTATATCATCTGCATAACCAAGCAGCTTGGATGTTCCTCCAATAGCACATTCCTCCTTTACCTTCCTTACAACTTTCTCTAGAGCCAGATTGAAGAGTAGCGGAGATAGTGCATCACCCTGTTTCAAGCCAGATGTTATTTGGAAAGGGTCTGATTTCCTGCCTTTATATGTTACTATATTATAAGTATCTTCCATGCATAGTCTGGTCATGTTGATTAACTTCCTTGGTATTCCAAATTCCTGCATAGCATTCCATAGACTATTCCTATGGACACTATCATAAGCCTTTTTAAAATCCACAAAAATGTTATGGAGATCTCTTTTATATTCCCAATTTTTCTCGGCTATTTGTCGTAAGATAAATATCTGATCTATTGTTGATCTGTTTTGTCTAAAACCCGCCTGGTAGTCACCTAATATGTCTTCTGAATATGGTTTTAGTCTATTTAGTAATACTGCGGATAGTATCTTATAGCTTGTGGACAGTAGTGATATTCCTCTATAATTTTCACATTGGAACTTGTCTCCTTTCTTAAAGATAGGTATCAATAATGACTCTTTCCAGTCATGGGGTAATTCTTCTGTCCTCCAGATTTTTATTATTAGTTCGTATAGCTTTAGATGTAATGCATGGCCACCTGTCTTTATAAATTCAGCAGCAATTCCATCAGTCCCAGTTGCCTTATTGTTTTTAAGTCGTGTGATTACATATAGGATTTCTTCAAATGTAGGTTCTTCAATTTGTGGTTCACATGTTGGAACCTCTTCCTGTGGGAAAGTGTTACTTGGAGCTTCACAATTTAGTAATTCAACAAAATATTCTTTCCATGTGTTGCACATTTCCTCATTGGTATTTATCATATTCCCATTTTTGTCTTTTAAACCATATGTGTTTTGTTGGTGCCCTCGTTTCATTGACTTCAGTTCTTTAAAAAACTTTTCTGGATTCATTTTTCTGGTGATTAGTTTCCATATCTTTGATTATATTACTCATATATTCTCGCTTCTGCTGTCGGACTATTTTTGTAGCCTCTTTACATTCAATTCTATAATGCTCTTCCTTTTGGATGTTGTTGATGTCATTTAACCATAAATGTCTGGCATTCTTTTTCCTAATGACTGCTTCTTCACATTTTTGATTGAACCATCTGTTCTTTCTATGCGTGGTTAACACACCGAGACATTCTTCTGCGGTAGATTGAATTGTATTCTTGATGTTCAACCAAGTTTGGTCAACGCTTTCCTCCGAAAGATTTTGCAGTTTCAAGTTTACATTTTATTTCATCTGTAAATTTCTCTTTGACTGTAATGTCTTGTAGATTTTCTCTGTTATATGTTGGGTGTAATCTTTGTAATTTAGTATAGAAAGCTCTCTTAAGTTTTATTTTAAATTTTGCTCCAACGAGGAAGTGGTCACTAATAATTAAAATGTGATCTATTTGATTATAGGTTCTCTTGTCACATGATTTCCAAGTTTGTTTGTGTATATCCTTTCTTTGTAGTCTGGTACTGCTAATCTGCAGTCCTTTGGCTTCTGCCAGGTTGATGACTCTCCATCCATTATCATTTGAAGATGTATGTAGGCTTTCCATACCGGCCACTTTTTTATTAGTTTGCTCTCTACCTATTTTTGCATTGAAGTCTCCCAGCACAATCAGGATGTCCTGTTTGGGGGTTTCTTCTATGACATCTTCCAGATCATTATAAAAGTCTTCTTTAATATCATCTTCTTTCTCTTCAGTAGGTGCATGTACATTAATCATCGTTATATTTTTCCATTTACATTTTATTCGTAATTTACTAATCCTGTCATTAACAGCTTTAAAGTTTAAAACGTTCTACCATAACTCTTTTTTGATGACAAATCCTGTTCCTAATTCATGTTTATGTTGGGTGTTTCCTCCATATACTATAATCATTCCATTTTGCTCTAAAGTACCCTCTCCTGGCCACCTTATTTCTTGAATTGCTGTTATATCCATTTGATATTCAACCAACTCCCGGGTTAGTTCTTCGGCCGGTCCAGCTCTATATAGTGTCCGTACATTCCATGTTCCAAATCTCAAAAGTCCTTTAACGTTCCAAGGTCGTTGTCCAGATAAGTCAGTCCGAAATCGAGGCTCATGTATCTGTTTCGTAACAAAAATGGTTTTTACAAAGGTGGGGATGTTAACCCCACGCTTCAACCCCCAACCTGGAGGACCAGGGTGTTTCTCTTTGTCTGTTCTCTACCCTTTGACCTGTCCGGCTTGGGAGGCCCTGCTGGTAGCTACGCTACCGCCGGCATAGCTCTCATGGTCATTGAGAAACTCAAGCTCCCCCACCACGACAAGGTGGAAACACCATCGGGGGAGAGAGGGAGTGATTGACTGGTGCACAGAAATGAGTGCTGTCATCCACCTGGAAAAGGCGGCTGTTTTGTGGAGCTCTCTGGACAACAGGATTGTGAGAGATGATGTCCCAAGCCTCGCGATACATGGTAGAAATGTCAGCAGAGAGAACAAACTGAAGTATCTGGGGATCACGTTTGACAGGAGCCTATACTTCAAGGACCATGTGGAGACGGTTGTGACAAGATCTCAAAAGGGACTCGGTGCACTTAAAACTATGACTGCAATGGACACAGAGCAGAGAATGCTTTTCACACTATACCAGCACTTGATCCTCTCAGTAATTGATTATGGATTAGGACTGCTCACTCTCTCAGAGAGTCAGCTGGTGAAGTTAGAGCGCATACAGAACGAAGCTATGCGGGTCATTCTGGGATGCACCAGAGACACCCCAGTAGTGTGTATGCGTTACATCCTTGGTCTGCCGACTGTTGCTGGTAGGCTCAAGGTGATGCAGGCGAAGGCATACCTCAG
>JACEFZ010006184.1:0-40000 GCA_014155875.1 Cepaea nemoralis | reverse complement strand
ACAATGTAACCTTATTTTCTACACCCAACCTTGGACAGATTCAACACTTAATGCCACAATGTAACCTTATTTTCTACACCCAACCTTGGACAGATTCAACACTTAATGCCACAATGTAACCTTACTTTCTACACCCAACCTTGTACAGATTCAACACTTAATGCCACAATGTAACCTTACTTTCTACACCCAACCTTGTACAGATTCAACACTTAATGCCACAATGTAACCTTACTTTCTACACCAAACCTTGTACAGATTCAACACTTAATGCCACAATGTAACCTTATTTTCTACACCCAACCTTGGACAGATTCAACACTTAATGCCACAATGTAACCTTACTTTCTACACCCAACCTTGTACAGATTCAACACTTAATGCCACAATGTAACCTTACTTTCTACACCCAACCTTGTACAGATTCAACACTTAATGCCACAATGTAACCTTACTTTCTACACCCAACCTTGGACAGATTCAACACTTAATGCCACAATGTAACCTTACTTTCTACACCCAACCTTGGACAGATTCAACACTTAATGCCACAATGTAACCTTATTTTCTACACCCAACCTTGGACAGATTCAACACTTAATGCCACAATGTAACCTTACTTTCTACACCAAACCTTGTACAGATGCAACACTTAAATTTACATTGTATGCTTACTTTCTACAACCAACATTAGACACATTCAACAGTTGAACAAATGTGTTGTATCTACTCTCTGCAGCCAACATTACACACATTCAACAGCTGAACAAATTTTCTGTATCTGCCCTCTGCAGCCAACAAGGTACTGCTCCTGTAAACGAGGCGGGTGAGCGGGATTGGAGCCAGTCTGCCGTGCTTCGGTTCATCAGCCAGGAGGAGAGCAAGTAGGTCAAGATGTCATGGTGATCTTAACACTTCCTGAACTGTACCTGTCTGTGGTCACTGCGATCAACTCAATCATGTGTAAATGTCTGCAATACTTGTGTACTTGTGTTAGTGGTGATGGTGTTAGTGGTGATGGTGTTAGTGGTGATGGTGTTAGTGGTGACGGTGATGTATTTGTAGTTGTGGTGATGGTGTTAGTGGTGATGGTGTTAGTGGTGATGGTGTTAGTGGCGATGGTGATGGTGTTAGTGGTGATGGTGTTAGTGCTCCTGGTGATGGTGTTAGTGGTGATGGTGTTAGTGGTGATGGTGTTAGTGGTGATGGTGTTAGTGATGATGGTGATGGTGTTAGTGGCCATGGTGTTAGTGGTGATAGTGTTAGTGGTGGTGGTGTTAATGGTGATGGTCATGGTGTTATTGGTGATGGTGTTAGTGGTGATGGTGTTATTGGTGATGGTGTTATTGGTGATGGTGTTATTGGTGATGGTGTTAGCGGTGATGGTGTTAGTGGTGATGGTGTTAGTGGTGATGGTGTTAGTGGTGATGGTGTTAGTGGGGATAGTGTTAGTGGTGATGGTGTTAGTGGTGATGGTGTTAGTGGTGATGATGTTAGTGGTGATGGTGTTAGTGATGATGGTGTTAGTGGTGATGGTGTTAGTGGTGATGGTGTTAGTGGTGATGGTGTTAGTGGTGATGGTGTTAGTGGTGATGGTGTTGGTGGTGATGGTGTTAGTGTTGATGGTGTTGGTGGTGATGGTGTTAGTGTTGATGGTGTTAGTGGTGATGGTGTTGGTGGTGATGGTGTTAATGGTGATTGTGTTAGTGTTGATGGTGTTAGTGGTGATGGTGTTAGTGATGATGGTGTTAGTGGTGATGGTGTTAATGGTGATGGTGTTAGTGATGATGGTGATGGTGTTAGTGGCCATGGTGTTAGTGGTGATAGTGTTAGTGGTGATTGTGTTAATGGTGATGGTGATGGTGTTAGCGGTGGTGGTGTTAGTGGTGATGGTGTTATTGGTGATGGTGTTAGTGGTGATGGTGTTAATGGTGGTGGTGATGGTGTTAGTGGTGATGGTGTTAGTGGTGATGGTGTTAGTGGTGATGGTGATGGTGTTAGTGGTAATGGTGTTGGTGGTGATGGTAATGGCGTTAGTTGTGATGGTGTTAGTTGTGATGGTGTTAGTGGTGATGGTGATGGTGTTAGTGGTGATGGTGTTAGTGGTTATGGTGTTAGTGGTGATGGTGATGGTGTTAGGGGTGATGGTGTTAGTGGAGTCGGTGATGGTGTTAGTGGTGATGGTGTTAGTGGTGATAGTGATGTACTCGTGTTGGTAATGCTATTTATAAAGGCGATAATACTGATGCAGATTATATTATTAATTACGAGATTATATTGATGTTGATAACTGTTTTGTTATTATAATGATAGTGATATCGATGATGACTGTGATAATGATTGTGATAATGGTAATAATTATGATGCTGATAATGTTGATGGAAATGATATTGATAATGATTGTAATCATGATGACATCTACGATAATGGTATTGATGATGTTAAGGTGAATTGTGACGATAATAATTATGAAAATGGTATTGATTATAAAGATGATTATGGTGTTGATATTGATGAAGGTAATGTTTATGTTTATGGTTGGAGTCATGATGATGATGATGATGATGATGATGATGATGATGATGATGATGATGATGATGATGCTGATGATGATGATGATAGTGATGATGATGATGATGATGATGATGATGATGATGATGATGATGATGATGATGATGATGATGATGAGGAGGAGGAGGAGGATGATGATGATGATGATGATGATGATGATGATGATGATGATGATGATGATGATGATGATGATGATTAAACTGTTTCTGTGTTTCCTCCTTCCTTCTAGAAGAGGAAAGCTACCTGTCCCTTCTGTGGCCCCGAAACCCCAGTACAGCCCAGTACAATCTGTCAGGCCTGTCCAGCCCTTCTACCAAGACCATGGGGCGACGGAGTTTTGATCCACCTGGACCTTCGATCCACCTCGACCTCAGATCCACCTGGACTACAATATGACACTTCACTATGGTGTCAAACCAGGATACTAAACACAAGAAGGCTAGGCCATGCTAGGTTATCATTTTCACAAGCCTGTGATAAAAGCTTACAAGAAATTAGAGAATTTCATATGTATTTGTTCAGTTTTCAAATATCATAAAGAAACAAAAACATTCCCCTAGAAGGGGCGGCTTCTGGGGATCAGAAACCACATACAGGTCAAGCTTCTGTTGAAGATCATCAGCAATGATATTTTTGTGAAGTAACATACTGATAACATTGTATATTCTAGAACTCAAATGTATGGAAGACCAGTCGTCTAAATGTTATTCAAAAACTCGTTGATACGGTTTTATCCCATGCCGCAGTATTTCAGTTTCGTTGCAGACAGAAATGTCAATTTGGGAACACTTTTGAGGCCACTAAGGCTCATAAATAAATTATAAGGCTCATAACTAAATTAGCAGGTATTGTTTGGCCGCTTAGAAGTAGAAGATAGAAGTAGAGACAAGAAGACACTCTAGACAATACAAACATTGAAAGCTATAGATATTTGGAGGGGGCAGGTTCGAATCCCATTAATTCAAGTTTATTTATGGGCTAACAGTAACAGACATAGGCTATCAGTTTGGAAATACAAATTGCATATTTTATTACCGGGCATATTTCGCTGTATCTCGTCAGGTGCATACCACAACAACAAAAAGAAGGTTTAACATAATGAAGTAGCGTAATTAATTCTTTTAAACGAAATCAACAAAACATATTGTCCAATGCTTCACTGTCACCATGGTCATTTTAACGAGAATGTCGAGTCCTTTTGTTTCCACAGTTGTGGTTTGCTTGAGTGTATAGCAGTCACCTTGACTTATCTGAGTGACTTGTGGTTATTTGTATAGAAAAGCACACAGAAAACTGATGTCTACAACATGTTCAGATTCTATCATAGTGTTATTCAAAATGGCGGCTCTTTCCAATGGTGTGTTTTTTTATTGTTGCACCTGGCAAGATACAGCGAAATATGCCAGGAAATAAATTATCTAATATTCTGTTGCTGTCTTCAGTATTCAAATTCGGTACGAGATAAGATTTAATTGTATTTGTACAAAGGTATTCTTTAGCACAATTTGTATTCAAAACAAAGCCTTTCTTGGCTAAAGTTGTTACTAACTAGCAGTTTCTCTGCAAAGACATGAACCATTTTACAGCGCATTTAATGAGAAATATAGCAAGCAATTGAGGATAGTTAAATTCGTCGAAATCGTGCTGCGGTTGTAGTATGTGGTTCTGCTGTCTTCGTTTTATGTTTATGAGTTATGGAATGCATAAAATGTTATATAATTTACAATATGAGATTGAAATCAATTAATTACATAACTAGTCAATAATTAATTAGGTGTGTCCTGGCAAGTCCATGACTGCCACTGTATCATCGCTGCGTTAGATGAATGGTTAAGTGTGTCATGGTTACTGATGTTTTCATGTCACATTATGAAACCTCCGTTATATGCCAACATCTGGCTTTGGTTATTTATGTTTTAATGTCACATTACGAAACCTCTGTTATATGCCAGCATTTGGGTTTGGTTATTGATGTTTTAAAATCACATTACGAAACCTCCGTTATTAACCAGCGTCTAGCTTTGCGACTGCCCATGAACTCATTGCCAATAATGTTCAGAAAGGGCGTAAGTGACTGACCATTCACACAAACTGAAAACTGTTCCGTCATCCGTGTGCAGTGTGAGCAAGCATAACAATTTGAGCATATAAACTGATAACAATACACATAACCAGTCAGCTGAACATTTAAACAGATAATGGAACATATAGACATATAATGGAACATGAAACAGATAATGGAACATATACATGTGCAGCCGAACGTATAAACTGCACACACAAACTGAGAAATGGGTACATAAACAGATAACTCAACACATAACCAGACAGCTGAACATATAAGCAGAAATTGGAACATATAATCATGAAATGAAACATGGAACAGACAAATGTAACAGACAAAGGAACATATAAATAGCCAGCTGCACATATAAACCTAAAACCAACATATAAACGGACAACATACAAACATAGGCAAACACAATCTCAATTACCTCTAACATCCAGATTGACCTATAGACCTTCCTGAGACTTTGGTGATCGTCTGAGATGCCGACTCACGATCGTCCATGCTTGCCGGTACGGCATTTTATGCCACGGATGACTGACTTGATGAAAGCTACAACTAAAATGTGTTAGTAATTCAGACTTTTACACTGATATTCTTTCGAGTGTGTAGACTCGGCAATTTAGTTCATTCAACTGCTTGCCATTATATAAATGCAGAACTGGTCTTGTGTGTGATGAATGTTAGTAACCTTTTGAGTGGAGTGTAGTAATTATGACATCCTTGGTTGTTATTTATGTGTATTTATTTCCCCTGCTGTGTGTATAAGTTAACACATATGCAGCTAGTTTGTGAAATAGCACATCTGTAAATTGATATATGAGGCTGGTGTGAGAAATATCACATCTATAAATTAATATATGCTCAGTTGGTGTGTGAAATATCATATTTATAAATTAACACGTATGCAGTTGCTGTGTGAAATATAATCACAGCCGTGACAAGCGTAGAAATTACCACATAACTGTTTTGTGAAAACATTATCTCAACTATAGAGTGTAGGAGTGTACCACATCTCTAACTGTTAAAGCACCCGGCACTGTAACTTTGTGGAGTGAGCGCGCAGTTCTATAACTCTCTGACACACCGAGTCCACGGTTCGAAATCAGCTGCATACGATTTGAAAGCAGACCGCTTTGCATTGATTTCGATGGTATGAAGCATCAGTAGTTTAAAAAGCAATGACAAACTACTGATTACCTAGTAAAATCAAAAACAGCCAACACATGCAGTTGTTGATTGTCACGTCATGTCAATGACATGCAACTAGCCAACTGTACTGTCATCTGACCGTCTTGACAGACGATAGTTTGTTACATTGTGCTTCCACACAATAGCAGGGATAACAACCTCTCCATAGCACAAAGCCTGGGCTCAATTGTAGAGACCATGTGTTGTCCATGCAGGAGGATCCTTTTCTCGACCTGCCTAGTTTACTCCAGAGGAAAGATAACACCAATACATCTGGTTTAAGACCAGCTGCAAAAGCTACCGGATCAGCAAAGCAATGCTTTAACTGTCTGCCTGTTGGAGCGTCCATCCTAGACCAGCTGCCAACCAAAGCTTAGAGCCTGGTCTGTCCTGCCATGACGTTTAGTCTTCAAGTTGCATTTCCTTACACCTTTTTAAAGCTTGTACCCTCCCAGTCGCGCTCTTCCGCTAACAAACTAATATAGTAAATGTATATTGGTGATATGCAAGTTATGCACGTGATGCCGGCAATAGAAAAGGGGTGTTTTATGATGCTATAGAGCATTGCTTAAGGACAAGAGGATACGCTTGACTGCCCTGGGTTCCTGTCCCTCGTGGATCGGTCTTCTTTCCCCAGAACGGCCTACCGAAAGCGTGGCACAGTGCACAAACTCCGTACTTCCAGCGATTCGGTCTCCGAAAGAAGTTCATTGGTTGGTTTATTAGCTGCGAATACTTTGACCGACCCTGGACGTCCACTCTTCGGTCAACTGCACTTACATTGAGGTTGACTCAGCCCTGAAGGAGGCTTGAACCTGAGTGAGGCTGGGGTTGGGGAGCTTACCATCTCTACGGTGACTGTGTCACAGAGCACCCTATTTCCTTTCCACGCTTAGAAATCAGCGAGGTGGGCAAGATCGGTAATGGGACTTCAAATCCGTGGAGAGGAGAAGTCAGCCAGACTGAGAGCCAGTTCGGTTGAGGTTAGTGTTTCGCCCTGGGTCTAAAGTTTGAATCTGATGACATTGCTCTTAAACCCTTGGAAGAAACATGACCAATGTGGTCCTAATCCTATTCACTCCGGACGTGCTGTGCTGAATGTTGACCTAGTTATATACTTCTATGCCTCTCATCGGATGTGCATTTTCAGCACTGGTGGTTTCTGGGTGTGAAGAGGGTAAGGAGACCATTGCAACACAGTCTCCGTGAAGACAGAGAGTCTCTACCTGATCGCCAAGGCACCGGACTTCAGAGTTAAGCTCAATCATCAACAGGTTCCGCAAACAACCCATGCTGGCGTTAGAAATGTTAATTTGGTGAATGTGAAACACGAACTACAATTGGAAAATGTAGAAGATCTTCTCGAGCCACAACAGGTTTGTTTTTGTGTTGTGCTGGTCACTTGTTGGACCAATGATCGTCCCTGCCACACATATGACACGCAGCTCTTCCTGCTGGGCAAGGGTAAAAGAATTCTATGGCTGGTATTACTTTTACAATGTTCACCAACATCAAAGCTGCAGAGCGTCTTCATGTTTCACGGCTGTCTTTCTGTTCCCCATCCTCCAATGTCAATAATGTTGGTCTCGTACGCGACAACTTTACATCGTCCCACTCCACACGCAGTAGTAAAGGACATGAAGACATGGCATGAAATGGTTGACGGCCTACGCACAAGCTAAAGAAGTATACGGAAAATTAGTCCAGAACTAATCTTTTTTTTTAAATTTTTATTGAGTGTTAAACCTTCTGCATTTGTATTGTTAGTATTTTAACAGGCGTTCTGCGTGTATGGTATTTGTGTAGGTCTGTTTAACAGGGCGTTTGTGTGTCGAATCGGTGTACAATGCGTTTCAACATCAAGCTACAAGTATATATTTACATAGTATGCATAAAATATGAACAAAAAAGATTAACTTAAAAATGTCCTTCCACACATCATGTGTTCTATTTCACACCCACAACATTGAATGAAATTTTGATGTGTTTGTCGGCTGCCCATGAAGCAAAACAAATAATCAATTCCCGAAATATCCATATTCCAGAATACTTGTCACGTTAAATGGAACGCACTTGGAAATCAACCCAATATTTAATGACATGCCTTATTTCATAGTATAACAAATTGTGTACATACATCGTTTAAAATTCAGCGGTTAACACTTTATTATGTTAATCCAAAGAGTGCCTTAATATGTAAAAAGTATACTAGAACATATAATTTTCCCGAGATTATAAATGTTTGCGAATAATCATAGATCATTACCCTTGTATTAATTTATTGTGTCCCCCACATTATAATTTTTCTGTATTTTCAAGGATACATTTCTATATTAATTGATTGTGTCCCCTATATTACGGAATAGAGCCCATTGGTAAGGGTTTGTTTCCCCTGTATAGAATGTGTTCTATATTCGATTAATGTTGATTCCCAATCAAACTGTGTGAATAATCGTACACCATTTTCTACACACGTTGAATGGTGTTTATAAGCGTTCTTGTGTTAGTTTGGCGTGATTCGTGTATGGTTGTTAGAGTATTTTATTTATCCGATTGACTTTAGCGTATGCGTTATGTACACAATGTAGTAATAGTAACAATGTCTGTTGTTGATTTACAAATGTATTTGTGATATTGTATATTGAATATAATAGAACATTGTGATTTTTGTTTATGTTACATTTCACTGTTAAAACTGTTACACACTGTGAAAAATTTTTACACACTGAATAATTATTACGCACTGTGAAAAAGAGGTATGTGGACCGATGATCTGGCGGCTAAGTTATAGAAAAGTGACTGGTTATTTTGCCTGTGTTGTGGTATGATGTTATCTGGAAATGTCCACTCCATTATAATTCTAGCTCCGTGGGTGCTCAGCAGCTTATTCTTGGCACGTCAGTGTGATGGTTTCCCTTTGACTTTCAAATTCGCATGAAAGATATGCACGCTATAAATATTGTTTATTATAGACAGCTTTTATAGCATTTTATAACTTTGCCAGAACAGTGGAAATAGAGACCTACCTTTTACTGAAGGGGCTGTTACGTGTGTAGCATGCATGGGTGCAGTGAGGTTTTTATTCATTAAAGTAAGAGTTAACAGGGTCTGAAGTCTGAAGTGTAGGTTCTTGTTGGGGGTAATAGACCAACATTTCTTAAGTGTGAGTCCACGATGGGGGTAATAGACCCACATGTCTGAAGTGTGTGGGTTCTTGTTGAGGGTAATAGACTCACATGTCTTAAGTGTGTAGGTTCTTGTTGAGAGTAATAGACCCACATATATGAAGTGTGTAGGTTCTTGTTGAAGGTAATAGACCCGCATGTCTGAAGTGTGTAGGTTCTTGTTGATGGTAATAGACCCACATGTCTGAAGTGTGGGTCCACGTTGAGGGGTAATAGACCCACGTGTCTGAAGTGTGGGTCCACGTTGCGGGGTAATATACCAACATGTCTGAAGTGTGGGTCACGAAAGAGTGAGCGATGGTCAATATCTCTAAGTTAAGAGGTACAGACAGGTGTTATGGAGGGCAAAGAACCAGAGGTAATATAATGAGAACCTTTGATGAGAAATGCTGAGAGGATAATGATGTCAAAAGTGACAAGGGACATGGCAATTGTGATCCATTCATAACTGGCGGAAGTCAAATTCCAGAGCTCACACAGACGACATAATCATCTCAGATAGTGGCGATTATAAATGTTAACTGAAGTCAGCATGACTGAATACTTAGGATCACACTTCTTAAACTTCCGGCGTGCTGATGCCATTGTAGCGGGTTCAACTCTTACACCGGTCACTTGGACTAAAATGTTGATCTGTCGTCTTTCTCTTGGGGACTTAAAGTCGGAGTGGGTTGGCCTGATGGCGAGGGATACTGGTAAGAGGGAAAGCTAATCGACGTGCAACAATCAGTCCAGTGCTACTAGAAGTAGCAGCACGTGCATGAACAACGCTTGAGTTCAAAACAAGAGAACATTAAAAACAAATACTTAGAGTTAATTATGTTTGTCAACAGACACAGCCAAGATGAAAATCTGTTTCTGGAATTAAAACAATCTGAAACAATCATGTCCACGGGCAGAACTACATGTGAAGAAAATCCTAATTTGAATAAATTGTCACAAACTTTGACAAGCTTGCCTCCACAATCAATAATAAAAAATAATGATCACCAGAAGTCAAGGGCTGGCCACAGGATTTACAGAAACCTTACAGTGCCAAGCCACACAGCACCAGCACAGAAACTGGGCAGTCTTTGAGAAGCCCTTTTGTTTTACATCTAATGTGGCGAAATTTGCTAGCGCCCAAAGGTAGCGATGTGTGGATTTGAAGTCTTATGCTACCTACTGCGTCCTTAAGGTTATGGTCTTTCATGCAAGTCAATATACGGTTCTAATTGTCTAGGTGTTCAGCCAAAGTGGCGGAACTAGGAATAGCGATAAAAAATTGTGGAAAGCTCTATTTTGTTAGGATTTTGCTGGCTGTTGAAGATGAGGACTGAGTGTTTATGGGAATGCCCCGAGGGCAGTTATGTCGGTTCATGACTCAACTCAACTCATTGTCTCTATAAATATATGCTTAGCCCACCCTCGTCAAACTTAGGCTATAACCAATCTGTCGGCTGCTCCCTACCCCCATCAACGGTCTGCTCAATGAGCTCACGTCTCCCTGATCGGGGGACCTAACAGGTCACTTCCCCCACGAGCTCTCGTAGGTTGGAGGCACATACTCCTTCGAGAGGGGTCCAACCCCGCCAACCGGTTGCCATTGTGTATATAATCTGTTGTCCGTACAACCATCTCACGTGTAAACTGCGGGACACTACCCCCACATCCTGCCCGGAAGCCAGCTTCCTATCCACTAAGCTGTGACGTGTATTTACATGACTTGACTCACCCATGTAGTCCTTCACTTGTTTAAGTTTGTTTCCTGCATTGAAGTGATCCTAGCCTAGTGGTACACTGTTAGTTATGTACAGATCCGTAATATTATGTTTGGTTACACCTAGATATTTGCTGTTTGTTTTCACTTTTATTTATGAATTCTACAGAACTAATACAGTTTATTAGTTGCCCTAAAATTTACCTTTGTGTTGCCACGGAAAATAAAACTGTTTTCACGCAGTCAAATCTGGTGTTCTTCGTCATTTTGTTGTACTCACCTTCAGCTCCACAACTATGTAGGATATCCAATGTATACACAATGGCTGAACGTATTATTTTAGCAATCAGAAGTCCACAGGGCCGAATGAATAATAACCCGCGTAGTTAAACTCCCGGTGTGCTAATGCCAAGGTAACCGGTTTAACATCTACGCCGGTCACTTGGACTGTAATATTGACTTCTCGTCCCTGACTTGGGGATGGAAATTAAAGTATCTGTAAAGTCGAATGGGTTCACCTGATGGCGAGAAACACTGGTAATAGGGAAAGCTAATCCACACGCACAAATCAATCCAGTGCTACTAGAAGTAGTGTGTATGGACTACCCTGAGTTAAAGCTAGCGAGCGCCAAAACAAAACAAAAAACAACAAAGGACTGGGAAATATATAATGAGAGTGGATGGGGGAAATGCAATGGATACCATGGACGGACAGAAAGACAAATAAGTTAGTCATTCTAGAGACAAATTAAAATCGTAAACTGACTGTCATCATCTATGTTATATAAGAGAAATCACGGCGGAAGAAGAATACTAATAATATAGAATGAAAACGAGTATGTGTGATCACTGTGAAAAAGTGAGAGATAATAAACACAGTCACAGTGAACATACCTTACAACGAATGCAAATATAGCAAACGGAAATCACAGTGTAAAAATAACAATCACAATAATAACAACGTATAAATAAGATAAACATAAGTTACATTACAACACAACAAATCACGTTTCTGATCTAAGTGATCTGCACCAGGAACAAGAGAAACAGATCTATAGAAAAAAAGTGAAATTAAGAAAAATGAAATGTAAAATGTAAACAGGAAAAAGTATTGGTATCAAACGTTATTAGACCATTGCACACACTTCTGTGTCCAGGGAGGCTGCGCATAATTTCAGTTGTGAAAGGTGCCAGATAAGAAATGGGGAGCCGAAGGTGTGCAAACAGTTAGATATTGATACATAGAGGGGCAGTCTACAACAGTACTGATTCCCGTTGAATGGATGCACCCCAAAGTCAAAGAGTTTAATAACTATCTTACAATTGTAAATCTACTTAAGCTATTACAGTAACATGGCTTTAATTATGTGAACCATACATCGTCAATTACATTGTGGTCAGAAGAATTGAAATGGTTAAACAGAGTGTTGTGTAATATCCCAAAAGTTTTCCCTAAAGTGGTTAGATTAAATATATTGGACAAAGCGGTAGAAGCCAGATATTTTCACTTGTTGGTAGGAGCCGCACATACATACTGACTATCGTAATCTATTTTGTTTGTGCAAATTATACTGGAAAATAAACTTGAACGGTTAGTGATAACTAACAACATTGACGTGAACAGACAAAAGGGAAGGCAAAGAATTAAATACCTGGGTGTCCTGGCTATAAGACATAAATGGAACAAGAAGATTGTAGTCGAAATGTTCTTTATGTGTATGTGTGTCTTATCTGTCTTCTAAACGGACAAACCACGGACACCAGGACTACTTGGCTGGAAGACTGACATCTCACAACGACAAGTAGCATATATGGATGAGGTAAATTGCAATGAACATACACCAGCACTATAAGTCTGGGAAACCAAACAAGAAGGAATGAGGCAAAAATAATCATCATCATCAAAACCTTGCCGACTGGTCTGGATGATCATGTCTCTCCACATCTTGCAATGAAAAGCGGCATGTATTATTTCTTGTGCCGAGTCACCCTCCTGTACTATGTCACATAATTGTCAAGAATGTTCTCTTGTTGTCTTCTTCTGCCTGCCTTTCTACAAAAATGTCCAGTTGTCACAATGTTCTAGTTTTTGTTTCCTCATAATGTAGAATGGCTACCTTGCCTATTTTTATGTCTGTGATCAGTTGTGTGCCTCTTTCAAAACTATTAGATGACACATTTTGGCTGTCCAGTGAATGTACATCATTCTTCTGTACAACTATATTCTTCTGTTTTTAAGATTTACAACTATATGTTAAAACTGTTTTTATTTAACATGTAACAATTCTTTCTTTTATCTTACCTCCAATGACGGAGATTTGTTGCATCAGGTTTTCTTCATTTTATAAATGCAGGTTTAACTTGTCCTATACTATTCTTTATCTCTGTGATGTGTCTTCCATTAGCCGGTACTAATAGCACAAGACCCTGTAGTGCATGGTGCTTGTTCCATGTGTTATAGCAAATGGGCACCGCATATGTTCAATATCACACCGACCACCTTTATGTCCCTTAACATCTCCAGGTACCCAGCTTAGACTAGGTCGACGTGGCAGCTTTTCAACAATCCACATGGATGGCGATTCGAATACATGACCGCCGGGCCGAGGGACAAGCTGCCCAGCAGACCTTCACACTTCGGTAGACACAAGCCAGTGGGTTAATGTAGCGCTTAGGACGTTACGCTAACAATGTGTAGTCGGATAAGGGTTAGATGCCAGGTCTCGTCATTCGCTACCTGAGAGAAAGACAGATTGATCCGTGCATTCGGGCGTAGAAAATATGAGCGTCCTAACATATAATTTAAAACCACAGCAAGTTACCGTACTTGTTGGTGTACTGATATCATCATTATCTCTGTTATTATCATTATCATTATAAGATATACTATGCACTACAACATCTACTAAAATCAAAGGCGCTATCTCGTAACACCAAAATCACAATATACAAAACACTGATCAGACCAGTTGTGCTGTATGGCTCTGAAACCTGGAGTACAACGAAAGGAGACGAAGCCTTGCTACAAACCTTTGACAACAAAGTTTTAAGACGCATCTTTGGACCCATTAGGGATACACAAAGTGGAGAGTGGAAAAGAAGAAGTAACAAAGACATTTATGATCTGTTTAAGTCCCCGCTAATCATTGGTATCATGAAGGTTAATAGACTACAATGGCTGGGGCATATAGAAAGAAAGGAAGATAATAGGGAAACAAAACTCGCTTACACTCAGGAAATAAATGACCGTAGACCCCGAGGTAGACCAAGAAGCCGGTGGAGAGATAATATATATATACACAGACCTACAAGCTCTTGGAATCAACGACTGGCAAGAGAAGGTCAACCAGAGAGACGAATGGAGACGGATTGTAGCTGCAGCAAAGAACCTCGATGGCTCGGAACGCTGAAGAAGAAGAAGAAGATTACCATTATTATTATTATTATTATTATTATTATTATTATTATTATTATTATTATTGCTTATGTTAGTTTGTTGGTATTAGTATTATCATTGGTGCTACTGTTAGTTAGCACCGACTTTATACGACGCACCTACTGTTCGTTATGATCACACTCACTCGTCACAGCCGCCCCCGCTGTTCCCTCGCTGTTCAGCTCCCATCAGTCACTAGGCCATCTTCTAGGGAATACACATCAAGTGACTTCGTGCTGTGTACAAACACTTCACGCGCCGCTAGAAGGAAGTATGAAATACAAACAGTTAGGTTTATGTAGCTCCTGCGAAAATATGAGACATACTAAACATTGACACAGTCAACATTCCTTACAACGGATTCCATAAAGGTGGAACTACATCACAGAGTGAAAATCCCCCAAAACAATCATAAAATATATAATAATATAATACTAAAATAATAATAAGTATTCTAGGATACAACAGACAACGTTTCGATTTTATAAATCTCCATCAGGGACGGGACAAGACCAACAGATCTAAAGAAAACATATAAGATTATAACATAATATTAAAACACAACTCCTTCGTTGTCAGGAAGGCACAAACGTTGGGTTCAGTTCGGTTTTTAAAGGTGCTCTTTGACTACAAATGATGAGTCCAATTCAACTGCAAAAGTGTCAAATAAGAAATGTGTGGCCAAAGGAAGTAAGTGGACGAGCAACCAAGCACACTCTAATATGCATAACTTAACTAAGCACACTCTAATAGGCATGATTGTTCCAAGTACACTCTAATAGATATGACTTCTCCAAGCCTACTCTAATAGACATGATTTCTCCAAGCACTCTAATAGACATGACTTCTCCAAGCACACTCGCCTAGCTACGAGTGGGCTACTATCTTGAATGTTCGCAGAGGAATCGATATCATGAAAGCACTGTAAGGACTCAACTACGAGTGATGACTGCCGGTAAAGGAACGTCACCACGTAGTCCCGCCTGTAGTTAGTTGCACATCCTTTACAGAACGACAGTAGTTACAAATGTGCAAAACGGGTAGGATTATGGGGGGAATGGGCTCCCAGTCCCACTATTAGCCTTTGCCCACAGTGTGCCACAAGGCCAACAGCCAGGGTTGCCAGACTGGCTTTTTAAACGCCAAATCGTATAAATCTGCCTTTAAAAAAAAACGGTTTGGTGTCAAAATATCAGTTTGTTGTTTTGGCTTTTTCCTTGGCTTTTTTAAAATTTGTAGCGGGAAAGTAATAATTAGCTATACATACCCCCTTTTTGAATTGTTTAAGTTAATCTTTATTGTGTTTTAACACTTTTTAGCTAAAACAAATGCAAAACAATAATCTTAGCTTATTCTGCTTTTGTTTCATTGTAGAGAACGAATGAAAACAACTAACAGATATTTAGCACGTTTGGTTTTTGTACTGTACTTGTACTGTTCTATGCGCACTCACGCAGCTGCGCACTATACAGTCGGTTAATTTTTCAACTTCATTATACCTTTATGGCAAGTATTTCTTGTTATTGAACCCATTATCATGCCAAAGTGGAAACCATCTTATGATACTAATCGGAAATATAATGATCAATGGGAAAAGACATTTGTGTGGCTCAAGAAATCCACTGTGCATATTGCACATTGTGCCGGTGTAATATTGTTCCAAGTCTTTCAAATCTCGCAAATCGTGATCAACAGAAAAACACAAGCGGAGCGCGCCATCTTCTTTACACAAAACACTTCCAGTGATGAAAACAAATACGAAGTATGATGATAAAGTCAAATTAGAAGAGGTACACATTGCTGTTAGCATGTAATATAAGAAAGAATCATAGACTTAGAGCAGAACTATTATCTTCAAACAAGTGATGTAAGGACTTTGTTCTTAAATCCAAAATGTTGAATGATTTCAAAACTGAAATGTTATATTCTAAGGAACGCTGTACTCAATCTCTCAACAATGAAGAGGAATACTTATTTGAAGCGGTTTTCATGTGATGTAAATATATTTTTAATATATATTTTTATTGGGTATTGTTTGGCTTTTTCTGGGATTTTTTATTTCATGACTTGGCTTTATTTGATCACAGTGATATGGCAACCCTGCCCACAGCTACTGTGAGGAGGTGTGAAGTGGGATGATCATCTCGGCACCTGACTAGACCAAGTGCAAAAAAGGCATTACTACACTTTGATCTTAGTCAACAGACGGGAACGGAGCAGCAATCTATGTTACAACGTCAGGAAATAGACTGAGGTGAGATTATGGTTGAAAATAGTATCGCGTATGTAGAATACCACATAAAATAAGCTTAATAACATAGAAAATTGTCTTAGTCATAGAGAATCTAACATGAAATACTAGTCTAATAATTAAATCAATAAATCAATCATGTGCCATGCCGGAAAGCGAGGGCGGTCATGACTCGCCATTTCACTCGATCACCAGAGTCATGGATGATCTCCATGTTCCTGTCTCGACCATGCCATGTGGCCAAGCCATCCAGGTATTTACTTCTCTGTCTTCCCTTGGTGTGTTCCCTTCAAACTTGCCAGTTGTCATCAAGTTCTCTAATTAATTTCTTCTCATAACATGCCCAAAAACTTTTGACTGTCTACGTCTAATTTCTCTAATCAATTTACGATTTTCATTTGTCTCCTGTAGTACTTGGTCAATGGTTTTTCTGTCTGTCCTTGGTATTCTTTGCATTCTCCTCAAAAACCAAATTTCTGCAAGTTTCACATCCATACAAAAGAACAGGCTCTATGTATCCCCTCAACACTCTTTTTCTCGTTTCAATTGATATCTTTTCATTGGTCTGTATGTTTATCATCTTGCTAAAGGCTACTTTCGACACGGCGATATTTGTTCTAATCTCTTCAAGGCATCTCCCATCAGATGTTATGGCTGTTCCGAGATAATTGCACTGATTCACTTGTTGAAGAATATTCCCATTTACTTGTATATTACATTGTGGTATTTCGTTCTTCCTAGTGAGGACCATAACCTGTGTCTTCATACAATTTAATTCCAACCCCAGCTGCTCACTGTGTACAACAGCTGCGTCTACTAATTGTTGTAGATCTTGTGCATTGTCTGCAATCAATACTGTATCATCTGCCTATCTTCTTCTTCTTCGTTCATCCGGAGTTTTTTTTCGGGCGTGATTGCGTTGTGCCTGTTTACAGCAGAGCTGCGTTCTTGCGCCGTTAGGCCGACACATCCGACTTCTGCGGGCATTTGTTGACCGGGTTAACCTTCCCGGGATCTGCCTATCTAATGTTATTGATGTTTCGTCCTCCGATGCTGATTCCATTTATATCTTCTATATTCCTGAAAATATTTTCACTGTATAGGGAAAAAAGATCTGGAGACATTACACATCCTAACACCTCTCTTAATAGGTTGATATTGTCCCACTTCATTATCAATCCTTATGGCAGCTTGTTGTTTCCAATATATGATTTTTATAAGTCTAATGTATTTCCCATCAGTTTGTAGATCTGCAAGCATATCTACCATGTTGATCTAACTCTATCAAAAGCCTTTGTGTAGTCAATAAAGCAAAGGTGTATATCCTTGTTTACTTCTATTGCACGTTCAATAACTATTCGCAGCATATACACAACATTTACTCTACCATTTCCTTTTACAAACCCACATTGTTCTTCCCCTATTTCAGGTTGTATTTTCTTCCTCACTCTTTGCATGATAATTCGTAGTAAAATCTTTGTGACGTGACTCATTATACTTTTTGTTCTATGTTGATCGCATTCCAAGGCTCCTGATTTCTTAGGGATTGCAATAAATACACAGTTACATAATTCAGAAGGTATATCGCCAGTATCATATAATGTGTTCGGCAGTCTCGTGACTTGCTCTAGTCCAAATTCTTCTAAAGCTTTAATCATTTATGTTGTGATGTTATCTGCACCGGGGGCCTTGCCAGCTTTCATATGCTTAAGAACATTTCGAACCTCCATCTTCAAAATTGGCGGTCCTTCATTATTGAATCTAATATCATACTGTTCCTCTCTGTTATCATTATAAAGGTTTTTCACATAATCTGTCCATACCTGTAGAATCTGGTCTTTTTCTATTATGATTTTGCCATCTTTGGATTTTAGACAACCTGTTGATGTACTTGTTCTTTTATTAGTAAGTTCCTGAATTCTTTTGTGCACTAATTTGGTATTTTGACTGGTTTGTTGTTTTTCAATTTCTAAGCAATTTTTCTCAAGCCATGCTTCTTTTGCATCCTTACATAATATTCTGACTTGTCTGTGAATATCTTCATATTTGGCAGTATTACTTTTGTTGAGTCTTCTTGTTTCCATTACGTGTAAAATTTCTTCTGTCATCCATTTCTTACGACCCAACTTCTTTAATTTTGGAATAGTTGTTTCTGCAGCCAAACTGATTGAATTCTTCAACATTTTCTATTGATCATCCACATCCTGGAATAGGATCTCTAGATCAGACAATATATCAAATCTGTTCTGTACTTCTATGTTGAATTTGTTTTGTATTTCCTTGTCATTATTCAGTGTACACAAATCATATTTAGTGTTTCCTGTAATATACTTGACTTTCCTTAACTTTACAATAAACGTACCTGTAAGTACTTTGTGGTCACTATAACAGTCAGCACTGGGAACTGTTTTTACTATTGTTAATGCATTCCTAAATCTTCTGCTCATCAGAATGTAGTCAATCTGGTTTCTAATCCTGCTACCAGGACTCCTCCATGTCCATAATCTTCTAGGGTGTTGTTTAAACCAGGTGTTTCCAACAATAATTTCCTGCGCTTTTGCACACTCTATAAGTCTGTATCCTCTTTCATTTCTCTCTCCCAAACCATAGTTTCCTACTGTGTATCTATCACCATGATTTTCTACTTTTGCATTGAAGTAGCCTATTATGATGTTTATTTCCGAATTAAATAGTCAATTAAAATAGCATTCTTAGTGACTTTTGTATAAAAAAAAAATTAGCTTTTAATTATAAAATCATAACAGTAAGGTGAATTATTTCCCTTGACCAGTCTTTTTCAAAATTTACATCAAGGGATGTAACTCTTGAATAACAAATTGACAGATTATTACTGTTTCTTTTCTTTGTCTAACGAGAAATTGTTAATTTTTCAATTGAAAAATAAAAGATAGTGGATATTTGTGATCTGTAAAGTGGCGCCGCATAACCACGAACGTATTCGTATATATATATATGTGTGTGTGTGTGTGTGTGTGTGTGTGTGTGTGTATTTTGTGTGTAAGTAGATGTGTCTTGACAAACACACAATCCTAAGGAGTTAAATAAATAAATAAATTGATGTAGAACCCATTATTTATTGTCATGTAGATGAATGTTCTCTCTCATTCCGTAATGTTCGCAAATGTTCAAACTGCCTTCCTTCATTTTCCACACACAGCTGATAACGTCCAACAATGGATTCAACAACATTGCTAAACACTTCATTTGGAATTGCAAGATATTGTATTCGAATTTCATTTTTCAAATCCTCGATTGTCGCTGGTTTTGCAGTATAACCCTTATCTTTAAGATATTCCAATAAAAAGAACTCCATCGGCGTAAGGTCTGGTCACGCGCAGGAAATTCAACGCTACCTCTTCTGCCAATCCATTTATTTGGATGTGTTGCGTCGAGGTAAGCCCGTACATCACGATGGTAGTGGGGAGGAGCTCCATCTTGCTGGAAGTAAATCTCATCGTGCCCAAACACCTCTTCAATCCCTGGACCAACATTTTCCATCAGTAAGTTTAAGTAAACTTGACCACTGACAGTTTGTTAAAAAAAAAGAATAGTCCAACGACCCCCAATACTGACATCCCGCACCACACTGTAACACCTGGTAAGTTCAGATGGTGTTCCATACTTAAATGTGGATTTTCACGGGCCCAGTATGTGCAATTATATCGGTTGACTGAACCATTTAACTTGAAGGTGGCAAAAGGTGGCATCATCAGTCAAAGAATACATTATTAATCGTCTGTCAAAGAGTGAGTACATATTTTTGGGACACCCTGTGTGTGTGTGTGTGTGTGTGTGTGTGTGTGTGTGTGTGTGTGTGTGTGTGTGTGTGTGTGTGTGTGTGTGTGTGTGTGTGTGTGAGAGAGAGAGCAGAGGTTCTCCTACCATTGAATTGTGAGGGACACCAATTAAAGTGCTCCTTAACGAAAACACAGTCTGTATCCTCGGAAATATTAACTGAATGTGAGCGTTTAGGCCTTTGGGCGATCTCAGAAAGCATTTCGGCACGCCGCGAAGGTTACCCTCCTCCAATCATCCTCTGAGTTTTGAACGCTGAACTGAGTGTCAAAATGATGGCAGATCTATTCTTAGTGCTCATGTGATCATGAACGATGCGAAGGTGTGCGTGGCATGTCTTATAGTCATGTTTATGAGTTGAGGTGCAACTTTGTAGCGAATAAAATAAATAATAATAAAATACTGTGATAAAAATGTCACAGTCTGTTTGTAGCCATTGTCGGATAAATAGTTGATGGCTCAACCCCACAGAGATAAAGGATTCAGAGTTCCTCTTTCTCAATGTGATCTTGCCCGTTAAAATTAATTTAGCTGTTACTGGCTCAATGATTTGAGACCATGTAATAGAGTTTTGGAGAACCAAGGAATAGCTCAAGGAAAAATAAAAATTTTTTATTGAGTATCCCAAATGTCCTTATGGATGGTTCCTTGCCTCTCCTCTACCAACTAAATAATTAATCTAGGGTAATTGCTTACAACAATTTTAGTATGACAAGAGAACTCTCAAAAAAAAAAAAAGACAATATCCTGTAATTTTTATCATTTATTATAACTAAATGGAACTATACATGTAATAACATTATTATACATATACCAACATAATAATAATATACAACAACATTACAGTTCAATTACAAATATTCTGGTTATATTAATCTCTTAATTAAGTATCTATCTCATGACTGTGCCACTGTATCATACATTGTCCTCAGTGTTATAACCCGTTTAACTTATGATTATTGGGCCTCTTCTGCTGGCCTAATTCTAATCTGTGTAAAGAACTGGGTACACCCTGGTTTATTTACCATCCAGTTATGGGATCTCGGTAACAGTCATTGTAGAATAGTGAGTGCTCTTATTGTTTTCTCCCGGTGATTTTAAATTTGGCTCACTGGTGTTCACCTATACCTGGCTACAAAGATATGTGATACCTGTCCTAGAAAGGTAGTGAAAATTGGCAGGATGTTGCTGTGGAATAGTATTTGGCTTCACTATCTCAGCTGTCTCACTCAGTTAAGTGGCTACTGCATTCAGTCAAGCTGCTACAACTACTTTCACAAAGTGCTGCATTCACAAAGTCAGGTCTGGATAATGACCACTACCTGCAATTTTAGCATCGCATAATTCTAACTATATCATAACTATGACATTAGAAATGAAATGTAAAAGCCTAAGAACACAACAAGTGAAAACAATAGAATGAATCTTGTTCTTAGAGAAAATAAACATAGAAGAAAGATAGTCATGGTGTTCTCATTTAGTTATCACCAACATAGTTGTTTGTTCTCACTCCAATCTTCCACTATCAGGGGTTCAAGGTTTTAACTAGCAGATGTTCAGTTTCATCTTCACCTATGCCTGTCCTCAGGTCTACCGGTTAATTCATACCTTGATTGATTTGGAATTTCCACTATGTCTCCTATCCCATTATGTTCCTAGTTAATTCTATTATTCATCTTTTTTCTATTCAAGAAAAAGGGTCTCATACATTAAGGACTTTTAAAAATCAGTTCCCATTTCAATGAGTATTTGCTTATAAACAAGATAATTACATTATGGTATTATTCTTGTATAGCCTTCAAGTGCATTCTTCTTCATTAAATGCTGCAAGTGAGAAGATGTCTTCCATTCTCATGGATGTAATATTTATTATCATCATCATCATCATCATGGTTTTTATAATCATTGTAGTTACAATCATTATCATTATTACCATGTTTATGACATTAGAAACTCTTACATTATCATTATTTTCATTATATTACAGTCATCATCATCATATTGTATTACATTAATTTTCATTACATTACAGTCATCATCATCATCATTGTATTACATTAATGTCATTACACTAGACCATATGTGTTACCAGAGGTGACATGAAATACAAAGTGGAAGTATGCGTAAATTACACACACAGCTGCTGTAATATGCGTAATGTATGATATTGGTTGTGTCGTGCTTAGCGCACAAAACTAGATGATAGGAACATGAATGATATTTTATACAGAGTGGTGTTATAAGCCGGAGTGTACTAAATTATTATTTAGTTTATGGGTTACGCCGAACTAGTTTCTGGTGATAGTCATGGCATTCCACATCAAATTTGCCGGCTATCCTGAGATTGACTGTTGGCTTATACTCCCTCTCTCTCAGCCTGTAACTTTACTCACTCACTCAATCTCCTCATGCATCAGTAAACATATCCATCTTTGCATGTGGGTTCAATTCCCTCTCTCATACCTCATTCACATATAGGGATGATCATTTCACTCAGTCTATAGAAACATTCATATTGGTATGGGTGATCATATAGGAATCATTCATCACACATCCTTCATACTGTCATGTAATGTGGGTGATTTCCCAATGATAACTTACAATGGTTACCATCATTGATATTACAATGAAATATCTCCTTTCACAATCACTCATCATACACATCATATCTGTAGGAATGACATCAGGCCTAGGTAGGTGCTTTACACAGAATACATTCACAGATTCACCAAGAATGACATTACAAGGGAATCTCATCCTTCAACCTACTGATACTATTTCCTAGATATTTAGTCAGGCATGCTGATGGGTTTTATCAAATGATACATTCACATCTGTTTAACAATGATGAAATCACGCATGAATCCTCACAGACATGCTCTCATAAAATACATACAATTTATGTGATATACTCAATCCATATTCAGGCATTATGAATCTTAACCATTCTAACATGCCGGTTGACTAAGTATTCTTATGGTGTGGCACAAACATTAATTCCATATGTTTACAACATTGAAATTACATTTGACTCACTGCATGGGTGCCTTAACTCAACACACAAATAATGATACGTGTAGAATCTATTTTTGATTCTCATGTGTTCATGAATTATCAGAAAACTATTTGTTTGTCCATGTGCTCATGTCAAAAAGTAAGTCTACTGACTAATGTGCTCAATCTACTTGACTATACACATTCCACTAAATTCTTTATTAGTGCTGGCACATGTAAACTAGTTTTTAATCTTACCAGTGGGCACATATACATTATGTCCTTACCATTGTACTAAGAATTCTGAGTTTCCTTAAATCACCACTCTAATTGTAGATTGAGTTTTCATGCTTAACAAATAAAGTTTACAACATGTGTCTAATGTTTATACATTAACTAACCTGTTTAGCTGGGAGAAAATAACACTGTAGTTTTCTCCAAAGTGTACAGTTTATCTTATGACTATGATAACTGAGTATAATATTATTTAGTTTGTACTAGATTAAATTCTTTAAGAACTCACTATTCCAATCATTGTAGATTGAATTGCTTAAGAAATAAATGTACAACTTGGATTACTGCTTATACATTAGATCCGTTGTTTAATTTTGGAGAAAATAAAATTCACTATGGGTATTCTTAATTAATAGTTTATCTATAACTATAAAATTAATTATAATTACCTTCTTAAGAATTCACCACACGTGTTCACAAGTCAACTTACCAACTCTACTTCTGGGAAACTGAACTCACAACTTATCTAAGATTTAAAATAAATTATATTCACCTCATCCAAACAGGACGACTTCCAACACTTCAGCGACAGGTTTCAGATTTTTCCAATGCGATGTCGTGGGCTGATGTTTGTCTTCATCTATCTAACTTATACTAAATTATCTTTGCTAAGTTGATTTTGAAGAGACTATCACTCCCTTTGCTCATTGAATCTCTCCTGCCTCGTGTGTGTGTGGGTTGGTGAAAAACAGGCTGTGTTCTGGTCGTTCACTGCTATTTATACGTGTCTTTCCTGGTTAATGTTTTTCATTCCCAATGGATATATTAAATCTTGGATCGTACAATTGTGGAACAAAAATTTTGGTTGCGGTGAACGCTAATTTTTGTCGTCCTGGAAATATTCAATCGGGATGATACGTTTTGTGAAAATCTAATATATCACAGCCATTAACCTCGTGTCTCGGTTGTGGTCATTAATCACGTGTTACCGGATGCAGCGCCATCTTTGACCGGATGTGGCCATT
This sequence comes from Cepaea nemoralis, assembly GCA_014155875.1. Classification (NCBI taxonomy): domain Eukaryota; kingdom Metazoa; phylum Mollusca; class Gastropoda; order Stylommatophora; family Helicidae; genus Cepaea; species Cepaea nemoralis. The sequence goes on along the minus strand of JACEFZ010006184.1, from coordinate 15,530 downwards.
ACTAATGTGATCTGGTTTTAGCCATTAAAAACGTGTGATCATAGATCATATGCAGCGCCATCTTTGACTGGATGTGACTATTACCAACGTGGTCTGGTTGAAGCCATTAACCACGTGCGACCGGATGCAGCGACATCTTTGACCAGATGTAACCATTAACAACTTGTCCTGGGTGTTGTCCATAGACATGTGATCGCGTGACTGCATGTACACCGTCACACAGCCCTATGAAGAGCCGTGTATCTCTACCACACTACCAGTGGTGTGATGATAGTATTTAAGTCCTATCTACGACAAACAGAGCTCAGTCTTGGTGACCACACAGATATCAGCATACACCTTTGACCACTGTGTCATACACGCTGCAATGACCATTGTGTCATACCCTCTACCACGCCGTCCTATGAGCCATACACTCGTCCATGTAGACAAGCTGGTCAAACATTCAACCACGGCGACCACTTATTCATACATTCGGGTACGGTGATAGCCTCGGTGGTATCTTTGCCACCCCAGCTCCACCATTCAGCCACGATGACCTCTTCGCTAGTCACTTTGCAACCCCATCTCCACGATTTAGCCACTGTGACCTCTTCGCTAGTCACTTTGCCACCCAATCTCCACCATTCAGCCACATTGACATCTTCGCTAGTATCTTTGCCACCTCGCCACCACTATTCAGCCCTGGTGGCCTCCTTACTAGTCACTTTGACACCCTATATTCACCATTCAGCCACGTTGACTTCCTCGCTAGTATTTTTGCAACCCCGTCTCCATCATTCAGCCAAGGTGACATCTTCGCTAGTCACTTTGCCACCCCATATCCACCATTCAGCCACGGTGACACTTTACAGATCAATAATAACCGCTATCTTTTTTTTTTTTTAAATTGAAAAAAAAAAAAAATCATTAGTCGAAGAGAAAGAAATGCAATAATCCAGTCAATTTGTTATCCATGTGTTACATCCCTTGATGTAATTGTGAAAAAAGGCTTGTCAATGGAAATAATTAACCTTACTATTATGCTTTTATAATTTAAACATTATTTAGCAAAATTCACTAAGTATGCTATTTCAATTGACTGTTTCAATTGTCTAGTATTTTATGTTAGATTCTCTAGGTATGCGACAATTTTCTATCTTATTAAGCTTATTTTTGTGTGGTATTCTACATCAGCGATACAATTCTAAACCATAATCTCACCTCAGTCTGTTTCCTGACGTTGCAGCATGGATAATGGGCAATTCGCTTACCAATTTCCGTCTTTTGGCTAAGATCAAAGTCTATTATTACCTTTATTGCATTTGGTCTGGTCAGGGGCCGAGATGATTATCACACCTCCTCACGGTAGCTGTGGGTCTAGTGGCCCACTGTGGGCAAAGGCTAATAGTGAGACTAGGAGCCCATTCCCTTGTGCCCACACCCCACGTCGGCCTACCCCGCACGCGCGCACACACACATTCACACACGACTGGCATTCATTCAGCAGACCGGAAGTATCAAAGACCGTGAGATTTGAAAAAGTAGGTCAATTGAGGGGCATATTTTTAAGGTTAATCAGGGGGCGTTATAACAAACATATAAGGAGTTATATCGTGACCTTAAGAGTGTTGCACCCAAAATCCTACCCGTTTTGCACATTTATAACTACTGACGTCGCAGTCAACGCTTGCATTTTTGCGTGTTTGTGATTTCTTGGTAAATGTACGTTCCGTCCTTGCTTTCTGAACGACCGAAACTCATACTATTGTATATTAACCAACGCAAGGTGGTTTACTGCCAAATCGCCCTTGGCCGTGTTTCGAATAGCGGTATGTGGGATTACGAATTGAGCCCATAACCTCTTGGCCAGTGAGCCTCCTCTACATAATGTTTTATTCCACAAAATACACAGCCCTACACTCGTGCGGCGGGCGATGTAGCCATCGGCTGCACGCCACACGCATCCACCGATTAAACATTTGTTGATCTGTCCATGCGCAAGTCTGCTCTCCTCTCACATCGGAGACTGGCCGGTATAATTACAACACTGAGACTCAAACACATTCCGTGGGCTCTCACACAAGGTCATGTAGCTACTGGACACGCGCCTGATTGATGCAGTAGGTACACTCTCTCAAATCACAGTCTAGTTCAAACTGCATCTGTCCTAATCGATGAGTGTTACTTTCTGACACTGTCTCTCAAACTAAATATCCAACAACCAATCAACAAACAACCAACCGTTAACCAACAATAACCAACAACTAACCAACAGTCAACCAACAGCTTTGAACCAACCACCAACACTCACCAATCAACAGCCAACCACAAACAGCCAACTACCAATAGCCAACCACCAACACCCGACCACTAATACCCAAACTCAACACCCAACAACCAACAACCAACAACAATGAACCAACCACCAACACTTACCATTCAACAGCCAATCACAAACAGTCAACTACCAATAGCCAACCATGAACACTCAACCACCAACACCCAACCACTATCACCCAAGCACCAACACCCAACAAGCAACAACAAAAAAAAATTTCCAACCAACAATCAACCAACCTACAATCAACCAACCCACTATCAACCAACTCACAAGTTGATGGGAGTTAATTTCCGGTCATGATTACGGAATAGTCAGTCCACTCTAGGTGGAGTTTTGTAATTTTGAGACGATGTTCAGCAGTTTCAATAACTGGTCTCATACGCGTGGCTCCATCGCAGTGCGACAAATCCAACATTTTGTCTAAGGCACAAACGTTAAATCTTCAAAATGGTTATTCTGTGTACCAGATGCAGTATGTCGTGATGGCCTATTTCACACAAACCAGGTCCGGACATTGTATCCGGTTGACAAGTGCCACTTCTGACTCTCTCCCTACTATTCGGTTCTTCTCTGTTGCATTGTGAGTAAGTGTCTGCGAGTGTGATCATGTGATTATCGTCTATGGAAGGGCACGCCTGCTAGATCAACCTTTGTTACTTGCTTGGTTGACTTGGTTGTGTTGGTTTGGTTTGAATGGTTTGGTTATTTGTTTGTTTAGTTATTGTTGGTTTGACAATTGGTTAGTTTGGACATTGTTTGATTTGGTAATTTGTTCTCTTGGACATTTATTGGTTTGGTCATTTGTCGGCTTGGTCATTGGTTGGTTTGGTCATTGGCTGGTTTGGTTATTGTAGCTTTGGATTATTGTTGGTTTGGTCTTTTGTTGGTTTGGTTATTGGCTGGTTTGGTCATTGTTTGGTTTGGTCATTGGTTGGTTTGGTCATTGTTTGGTTTTGCTATTGATTGATTTGGTTATTGATTGATTTGGTTATTGGTTGGTTTGGTCATTGTTTGGTTCGCTCATTGGTTTATTTGGTCATTGGTTGGTTTGGTCATTAGTTTGTTTTGACATTGTTTAGTTTGGTCATTAGTTGGTTTGGTCATTAGTTGGTTTGGTCATTAGTTGGTTTGGTCATTTGTTGGTGGTTGGCTTGGCTTGTGATATTTCCTGGTTAAGTTGATTGTATTGCTTTCATTATTATTTGTTTTTGTAGGCGTGTTTTAATTATTTTTTGTTTGCTGTGGATATTAATCGATTTGGTTTATTTTGTTATTTGTTTACTTTATTTGTATGGCTTCGTTTGGTTATATCTTGAACAAAATGATTTAAATGTTATGTAGATGTGTCTGTGTCTAACTGTTGTACATTATGTTAATTTATCTGGGTTTTACTGTTATAAGCTGTATGAACAATGAAACTCAAACCTCCCCTTGAGCAGACTGATGTGCTATGACAACATCACAGACATGCATATCCTGGTGAATAACAAGGAAGTTAAATGTATATAAATGTTCTAAAACCAGACCCAACCGTCAGATCACGTGGTGTGTTGTCCAGGCCGTTGAAGCGGCAGCGTCCCGTGGCACGACATACACACAGATTACACTCGCTCGATAGCTGGTGGAACAATAGTAACATGTGGTAGAGAAATTGCGCGGATCTGTTCGTGTCTTCTTTGCCGAGTGAATATGCTCCAAGTGTGCGTATTACACGTGTTGCTTCAGTGTGTTTTGATATCAAGTTTAGTTACTGACAGATATATGTATTACATGTCAATAAATAGAGTGATGATGAGCGTTGGTTATCATGCTTGCCTTCTGTTATGGTAGTCTGTGTTCAAATCCCAGGAGAGACGGGGTTTTTTTTTTACATTATTAGGATCCCAGATGGACCCAACTTCATGTATATCATCAAATGTGTCCAGAAGCAGTTTCCTGCCACGGGCCTGTGATGTGATAGCGTTATCGCGCTGTGTAGACGTAAGAGCGAGAGAGATTAGGTGGCCAATCTGTCCCTGACATTGGCAAGCGACGAGCCCAGGCCAGGAACTCGTGTCGGACCGTACGATATTACCTGTGGCGCTCGCTATCAACTCCGCCAGCGCGCCCACCGACAATTGCCATGTCCTTCGCAGGACGTCGCCATCAACCCCAGGTAGATTTTTCTAGGTAATTGTACGCCTAGCAGTTTGCCATTGCTTTCTGAACGAGAAATCAACGTTGAAATCCATATGACTGGTGTACGGGTTGATCCGGCTACCCTGCCATCGGCGCGCCGATAATTTAAAAGCTGGAGTGCTCTTAATTGTTTCGGCCACGTTAACTGTCCAGTTTCATATCGGTGCCAGGGAATGTTCATTGACCTATAAAACTACAGGGCTGGCACTAAGTGAAAAGGTCTGACCGTTGCTGCCTACAACACATCCCCATGTAGAAGTTTGGAATGTGCTAAACAATAATTGAAAGTTTGGTTATACTTGATTAGCATCATTTGAAATACTTCCTGGTCTTAAATGTCACATTCTTTCTACCACCATTAAGTGTGGGTGCATTGATAATGTGTAAGTGTGGGTGCATTCATAATGTATAAGTGTGGGTGTATTCCTAATGTATAAGTGTGGGTGTATTCCTAATGTGTAAGTGTGGGTGTATTCCTAATGTGTAAGTGTCGGTGCATTCCTAATGTGTAAGTGTGGATGTATTCCTAATGTGTAAGTGTGGGTGTATTCCGAATGTGTAAGTGTTAGTTTATTCCTAATGTTTAAGTGCAGGCTTATGTCTAATGTGTAATTGTAGGTTTTTTTACTAATGTGTAAGTGTGGGTTTATTCCTAATGTGTAAGTGTGGGTGTATTCCTAATGTGTAAATGTTGTTTATTCCAAATGTGTAAGTGTAAGTTAATGGGTAAGTGTGGGTTTATTCCTAATGTGCAAGTGTGAGTTTATTCCTAATATTTAAGTGTGAGTGTATTCCTAATGAGTAAGTGTGGATTTATTCCTAATGTGTAAGTGTGGGTTTATTCCTAATGTCTAAATGTGGGTTCATTCCCAATGTGTAAGTGTGGATTCATTCCTAATTTGTAAATCTGGCTTCATTCCTAATGTGTAAATGTGGTTCATTCCTAATGTGTAAGTGTGAGTTTATTCCTAATGTGTAAGTGGGGGTTTGTGCCTAATGTCTAAGTATGTGTTTATTACTAACGGGTAAGTGTGGGTGTATTCCTAATGTGTAAGTGTGGGTTCATTCCTAATGTGTAAGTGTGGGTTTCTTCCTAATGTGTAAGTTTGGGTGTGTTCCTAATGTGTAAGTGTGGGTTTATTCTTTGTGTGTAAGTATGGGTTGATTCATAATGTGTAAGTGTGGATGTATTCCTAATGTATAATTGTGAGTTTATTCCTAATGTATAAGTGTGGGTGTATTCTTATAGTGTAAGTGTGAGTTTATTCCTAACGTGTAAGTGGGGGTTTGTGCCTATTGTGTAAGTTTAGGTTTATTACTAATGTCTAAGTGTGGGTTTATTCCTAATAAGTAAGTGTGGGTGTATTCCTAATGTGTAAATGTGGTTTATTCCAAATGTGTAAGTGTAGGTTTATTCCTAATGGGTAAGAGTGGGTTTATTCCTAATGTGCAAGTGTGGGTTTATTCCTAATGTGCAAGTGTCGGTTTATTCCTAATGTTTAAGTGTGAGTTTATTCCTAATGTGTAAGTGTTAGTGTATTCCTAATGTTCAAGTGTGGGTTTATTCCTAATGTTTAAGTGTGAGTTTATTCCTAATGTGTAAGTGTCGGTTTATTCCTAATGTCTAAGTGTGAGTTTATTCCTAATGTGTAAGTGTTAGTGTATTCCTAATGTGCAAGTGTCGGTTTATTCCTAATGTTTAAGTGTGAGTTTATTCCTAATGTGTAAGTGTTAGTGTATTCCTAATGTGCAAGTGTGGGTTTATTCCTAATGTTTAAGTGTGAGTTTATTCCTAATGTGTAAGTGTGAGTGTATTCCTAATGTGCAAGTGTGGGTGTATTCCTAATGTGTAAGTGTGGGTGTATTCCTAATGTGTAAGTGCGGGTGTTTCCGAATGTGTAAGTGTGAGTTTATTCCTAATGTTTAAGTGCAGGCTTATGTCTAATGTGTAATTGTAGGTTTATTACTAATGTGTAAGTGTAGGTTTATTACTAATGTGTAAGTGTGGGTGTATTCCTAATGTTTAAGTGTGGGTGTATTCATAATGTGTAAATGTGGTTTATTCCAAATGTGTAAAAGTACTTTTATTCCTAATGGGTAAGTGTGGATTTATTCCTAATGTGCAAGTGTGAGTTTATTCCTAATAATTAAGTGTGAGTGTATTCCTTATGTGTAAGTGTTGATTTATTCCTAATGTCTAAGTGTGGAATCATTCCCAATGTGTAAGTGTGGGTTCATTCCTAATGTTTAAGTGTGGGTTCATTCCTAATGTGTACGTGTGGGTTCATTCCTAATGTGTATGTGTGGGTTCATTCCTAATGTGTAATTGTGGGTTTATTCCTAATGTGTAAGTTGGATGTGTTCTTAATGTGTAAGTGTGGGTTTATTCTTAATGTGTAAGTATGGGTTTATTCATAATGTGTACGTATGAGTTCATTTGTAATGTGTAAGTGTGGCTTGATTCCTAATATGTAAGTGTGTTTTGATTCCAAATGTGCAGGTGATGGTTTATTCCTAATGTGTAAGTGTAAGCTTATTCCTAATGTGTAAGTGTGGGTTTTTTTCTTAATGTGTAAGTGTGGGTGTATTCCTAAAGTGCAAGTGTGGATTTTTCCTAATGTGCAAGTGTGGGTTTATTACTAATGTGTAAGTGTGAGTGTATTCCTAATGTGTAAGTGTGGGTGTATTCCTAATGTGTAAGTGTGGGTGTATTCCACATGTGTAAATGTGGATGTATTCCTAATGTGTAAGTGTAAGTTTATTCCTAATGTATAAGTGTGGGTGTATTCCTAATGTGTAAGTGTGAGTTTATTCCTAATGTGTAAGTGGGGGTTTGTGCCTAATGTCTAAGTATGTGTTTATTACTAACGGGTAAGTGTGGTTGTATTCCTAATGTGTAAATGTGGTTTATTCCAAATGTGTAAGTGTGGGTTTATTCCTGACGAGTAAGTGTGAGTGTATTCCTAATGTGCAAGTGTGGGTGCATTCCCAATGTGTAAGTATGGGTGTATTCCTAATGTGTAAGTGTGAGTTTATTCCTAATGTTTAAGTGCAGGTTTATGTCTAATGTGTAAGTGTAGGTTTATTCCTAATGTGTAAGTGTTATCGTATTCCTAATATGTAAGTTTGGGTGTATTCTTAATGTGTAAGTATGAGTGTATTCCTAATGTGTAAGTGTGAGTTCATTCCTAATGTGTAAGTGTTGGTATATTCCTAATGTGTAAGTATGGGTTTATTCCTAATGTGCAAATGTGTGTTTATTCCTAAAGTTTAAGTGTGGGTTTACTCCTAATGTGTAAGTGTGGGTGTATTCCTAATGTATAAGTGTGGTATTCCTAATGTGTAAGTGTGGGTGTATTCCTAATATGCAAGTGTGCCTTTATTCCTAATGTGTAAGTGTGGGTTTATTCCTAATGTGTAAGTATGAGTGTGTTCCCAACTTTTAACTAATTGCCTGTCAAATAAAAAATTGGGTCCTGAGTTAACATTAATTCATCTCAGAAAATGGGAAGTAGGGGTGTGTGACAATAATGCTGTGAAAATTTTTAAAAATGTAGCAGTTATATTGCATGATATATCATGTTAAAGGTGATTGCAGAGGGAACATGACAGTGTTAATAATTAATTGATAGATTAGAAATATTATGACAATAATTAGAGGTTAAATAATAACATTTTAAATTAAAGGGGTGACAATTATGACAAATTTCGACTTACCAAGGTGATATTTCTTATCCGCTGAAGATAATCGTGTTAAATTTACTGAATAATGATAAATACACTATTTTTCTTCACTAATATCACAAGAACTGCTCCATAACACCAGTAATACACAATTAAAACATAATATTTTGAAGCACATAATTTTCACACAAAATGGAAAATGTCAGGAACACACCAGGCAGATTCTACTGAGAAACAATATAAACACTATTTTCTATTTATTTATATGTATTATTCTTTTAAATTTAATTGTTTAAATACTCCTTAAATACTTTGTGATAGGCAAAGCAAATTCATGGGCAAAAATGTGGCCCATTAGAGCAAGCATAATTCGACATGTGCCATCTTATTATGACGATCTTTCATTGTTAGTTTTGTTTTCAATTATGTCCGTCTACTAAATAATTAACTGAATACTGCACGTGGTATTAGTTTTAGAATCTTTCACAAAGCCTTTTTTAAATCACAATAACTATAATATAAACATGTTTAAAATGGTAATTTTTTGTATTTAATCTATGAGTTCCAGAACCATAATGTGTTGTCATTTCTAAAATAATCAGAACAAACTACTTAAACACTCGTTTTCTCCTAAAACACAATGAATCCGCGCATCATGTCTGAAACTAATCGAAGGGCAATCTTTTATGTGTGTAAACCATCATTTCCGGGCACTAAAATTGCGGAAAATAAGATAAATGAAACATATAACGCACTGTATATACCAAGAGATGTATCGGCTTCTGGTAGACCAGCACAGCTCCATTGAACGGACCTATCGGCTCGCGGCTGGCAATCAGTTTAAATGTGAGTTTATTTCTATCTTTTAACTGTTGATTTATTGCAAACTGTTAAATGTGGGTTTAAACCTAACATTTAAGTGTGAGTTTATTCCTAACCTTTAAGTGTTGGTGTATTTCTAACATTACAAGCGGGATTATTCCAAAGTTGTATGTGTGGGTTTATACCTAAGGATTATGTGTAGGATTAATTTCTAACATTTAAGTGTTGCTTTATTGTATTTAGACTAGCGGAGGGAAGAAGGCGCCTAACTTCTCCTTTGACAGTGAAAACGCTACCCAATTCTGAAGTCTTTCCGATCAATTAAGTATTATTTTTTTCAAACATTTTATTTGTGCGCTTGTTCCAAACTTTTAACTGGTCGCTAGTTCCTAACGTGCATGTGTCTCTAGATTCCTATTGTTTAAGGCTGGGCTTGTTCCTGACGTTTACTGGTCGCTTGTTCCTAGGGTTGCTAGACGTCCGGCAAGGAGAGGGCATGTGCTCCTTTTTAGCCTAATGTCCTCCGTCCGGCAGGCAAAGCTAAAAACCTTTAAAATGTCCGGCTTTTTAAATATTTTATGTTAACTTTTTTATATATAGTATTGTTGTTACAACTTACAATGTATCTACACTCTACCGTGTGTTTATATTCTTTATTAAAACCCACCTATTACTTTCAAAATGGCGGTGTAAACCACGTCGGTTCGATTCAGAGATCTAATTATGTGTTCTGTGCGTGTTTTTTAACATCAGTCTGTTCAAATAAGGATGAACCTACGACAGGTCCAGCAAAACGGTAGGGAATTTATTTGTTCAAGTACTATTGCTCGAGAATTATGGAGGAAATTGAAAGAAAAACGCAACTCTATCAGCGTTCACGCCAGAAACAACACACCAAAGCCGAACAACAACAACAAGTGACTAACGACTGCTAAACTTCGAAATACATCACATAGAAAGGAGATTTTCGCGACTTAGAATGTTACTGGTTTAGGATATAAGGAACCACCTCTCGTGGAGTTTATGAAAAAATCAAATATTCAAATATTAGGACTCGCAGATACTAGTAGAAACGGGCAGAACACGAAACGAACACATGAAGGTTACGTTCTTATATGGAGTGGAGTCGACCAGCGAGCTGCAGCTAAATATGGAGTGGGTTTTTTGTTACATCCCAGACAAAGCGAAAGCCATTATAAACACTAAATTTATATCGGAAAGGATACTACTAGTACAGATCAAAGAAGGAAATATAACAACAACTTTTATACAAACATACGCCCCATGTAACGACACTTACAGCGACGAAGACAAAGACGAGTATTTTGATAAACTTGCAGACACGTTATATATTGTGAGGGAGACAGATGAACTTATTGTGATGGGTGATTTTAACGGACGAATAGCACACGAAGAACACCGTGGGATGATTGCATGGGTCCATTCAGCGACACAGAGACTGAATGTAACAGTAATGGTCAACATCTACTCAACATATGCTCCGAACACGGACTAATAATAGCAAATAGTGTTGTTGTTTTTTTAAACATCGTCGTAGCCACACCAAAAACTGGTATAAATGGAATGACATAGACGAAGCATCTCAAATTGACTTTATTCTAATTAGGAAATCAGACAGAAGACTACTATTAGATTCAAGAGCACTCCCAAATACAGATGTTGATATTGATCACAAACCAGTCATAATAAAAAAGATTTCAACATACAGGAAAGTAAGAAACAAAAAGGTAACAACACATGTCATCAATTATAGGAGACTTCAGAAAATACGGTTAAAGACGAATTCATTCAAGAAATCAAAAACCTACATAAGATCATCCCTGATGACCACTCAAGCGTAGATAAGGAATGGACAATTTTCAAGGCTGCGTGCTCGACACAATGGTCAATAAATGTGGAACAAAGAAAGTAGGGTAGGACAAAAGATTAAGAACAGCCTGGTGGAACAACGAAGTTAAATATAGCATATTCAAAAAGAAGGTAGCGTTCAAAAAGTGGATCACAACTAAATCTGAACAAGACTATGTTACTTATAAAATAGCACGACGAAATGCCAAACGAACAATTAGAGCATCTAAAGATGAATCCTGAAGGATATATGGTCAACAGATGGCGACCCTTAGCAAAGACTGCCCAAGAGAATTTTATAAACGTGTCAACACAATGAGAAATGGAGATACATGCTACAACCCAACCACCATCTTAAACAGCAAAAGAGGTATACCGATATTAAATCCACAACAACGACTAGCAAGGTGGGCAGAATACTTTCAAGAACTACTTAACCCCACACATAATATAGAAAACCTCACTTGTTTGCCTAAAAGCCAGGGACAGCAAGAACCAAATTTCATACCTGCAGAGGTCAAAGCAGTTATACAGAAAAGTCCTAAAAATAAATCATCAGGTCCAGATGGAATAACCACAGAAGCTATTCAGGCCTGTGGGGAAACAGGGGTTAAATGGTTAACAAGACTTTTTAATATAGCATGGGAAGAAAGAAAAGTCCCAGATGATTGGCAAAAGGCAATAATAGTACCAATATGGAAAAAGAAAGGCAATATGAGAGAGTACGAAACATACAGTATATCACTAGGAATATCACTTCTGAGCCATATAGGGAAAATGTATGCAAAACTATTGGAACAAAGAGCTAGACCCATAGTTGAACAACAGTTAAGCAAAGTAAAATTCGATTTTCGGAAAGGTAAAAGTTGCACTGATGCACTATTCACACTTAGACAAATATGTGAAAAAACTATCGAATATAGTACCCAGCAGAATATTGTGTTTGTAGATCAGGAAAAGGCTTTCGATAGAGTAGACAGATACAAATTATGGACCATCCTTGAAGACTATGGGATACAAGGGCAACTGCTAGAAAACATCATAGCCATGTAACACTCGAGCCGAAGTGCAGTAAGAACACAAGAAGGTATATCAGATATGTTCACAGTCAATACAGGAGTGAGACAGGGATGTGTGCTCTCTCCTCTGCTATTTAATATCTACATGGACAGAATTTCCAAAGAAGCAAGTCTCGACAGAACAGATTCAAAACAATGTTTTCCCGTGATGAATTTGAATAACGAAGACACAAACAATAGATTGCACTATTTATTGCCTGGCATATTTCGCTGCATCTCGTCAGGTACATACTGCAGAAATCACACAACTTACGTGAATTAACTAGATAAATCCTTCAAACTGAAATATACACATGTTCGCACAGTAATGTCGATTGTCTACCACGGTAATTTTAAACTGACTAACATGTCTTTCTGCTAGCACAAGGACGGCTTACGAATGTTGATTATTATAGCTTCAGCAAACTTTAACAATCGACTACTTTGTGTGTTGACCAACACACGGAAGGCAATGTCTCTTTCAACCACGTGACCGCTCTCGAGCACATGTCTCGCGACCGATGAAGCAGGACTGTTCCGGTGTGACGGCCTGCCTAGGCTCCCATCTTCTGTGTGTAGTATCTTGTCCACCCAATTCGGAATGTGTTCCGAAACTCTGCAATGTAACTGTCGCTCAGTTCTACCTATGTAGATGGCCTCGCATCTGCATTTAAATTGGTAAATACAATTTGATTTGGCTTACAAAGCTACAGGTTCTTTTACTGCTGGGTTGGGGATCGGTTTTGTTCTGTACCTGATGACTGGAGTTGCAGCACAGAATGTTCGCCCAACTGCTGTATTGAGCCGTTCCCGCAGACGTTGCATTACGTCATCTCCTCGGAAGTTAGCTGGATGAATACCTTGAGTTTAGGGACTGTAGTTACTTCTGGTTTCGGTTTGGGCTGTTGGCAGTGAAGCTTTATAAATCCTGTGGAGTACCAATTCAGGTTTAAGGCATTCTTCAGAGTTTCAAATTCCTCTGTCAGTGTGTCCTGGGTCCATATCTTCCTAGCACAGTCAAACAGGGTCCGTACTAAGCCCCGTTTGTAACGGACAGGTGCAAAACTCTGAAAATTTAAGTATTGGCCAGTCCATGTTTCTTTGCGGTACACCGATCTTTGAATTGCGCCGTCTGCTCTACGTCTCATTAGGGTATCTAGAAACGGCAACGCTTCGTTGTGTTCGTGTTCCATAGATAGAGAGATGTTTTTATGTGTCTCGTTCATTGTGGCCTGGAACGACGTTGCTTGTAGCTCGTCTGTGGTGATGATTAGTATATTGTCCACATAACGACGGTAAAAGGCCAAGTTATTGATGTTTGAGGATCTCTTTTCTTCTAAGTGTGCCATGAAGATGTCCGCTAGAATAGGTCCAAATGGGCTCCCCATGGCCACTCCGTCAATTTGGCGATATGACTTGTTTAGAAAGTTGAATTTTATGTTGGCGGTACATAATTTTAATAGCCTCTCTAGAATAGCTGATGGTATGCCTAGTTTTAGTTGTTTGTCTCTAATGCGTTCACTTATTATATTCACGGTCTCATCTAATGGAACGTTGGTGAATAAAGAGGCAATATCCATGTATGCCATGTGTTTGTTGTTTATGTCCATAGTATCCAATAATTCCACCAGTTCGAATGTATCTCTGAGTGTTCTTGGATCGAAGGACTGTCGTACTGGCTTTAAAATTTCAGCTAGCCGTCTCGCCATTCGGTGTTGTGCAGAGTTAACCATGGAAAGGATCGGTCTTAGTGGGATGCCGGGCTTGTGAAGCTTGGGTAGACCGTACATCTGAGGAGTTTGGGAGCCACGCGGTGTGAGCGTTTTTGCAGTGGCCTCACTGATGAGTCCCGCATTCACAAGTGACTGGACCTCTTTCATCATTTTTGCATCCAGGTCCTCCGACTTGTTGACTTTTTGCTCTACTCTGAATTTAGATGCATCTGATAATATATCATCCATTTTTCTCTGGTAGTCTGACATGTCCATAAGTACTGCACCACTCCCTTTGTCAGGTTTCAATATTACGAGGGTTTTGTTAGCCTTTAACGCTTTTAAGGCCGTAAGGTGTTCGTTGGTCAGCGGACATGTCTGTTTAGAGGGTGTTATGCGATACTGGTGTTCTAAATCTACCAGTTTGGCCTTCAGCCACCCGACCGACTGAGCAGAATTAGGTGATAACTTGGAGACTTGATCAAACAACATTTCAAATTGTGCTTGCGACTCAACACGGTTAATGTGTTTGGGCTTTATGCAGAATTTTAATCCGTATGCAAGGGCCTCCGTTTCAATGTTGTTGAGTACGTACGACGATAAGTTCCTCACATACTTCTCTGGGTTGTCTAGTACTGACGTTGTTATCTTTTCAGTGCTCAGTGATTTGTTGAGGCGAGCATTCTCTGCGATTTCACCTTGTACACTGTTTCTGTACAGAATTTGGTGTGACCTTCAAGTAGCCGTACAATCTCAATTCTTTGGTGACGTAGTAGGCAGAACTGTGTGTGCGCTTGTGGTTGGCCAGCTTAGACTGGGTTTCTTCTATTTGGTTTTTTGTCAGTCATCTCAGGTTTTTTCTTGTTGGACATATTATGTCCACCCTGAGAGATCTGAAATACCGGTGAGGGAATATTCCCGTCTTTAGGCATTCCTCGAGAAATCTCAATCGACACTCCTGTACCGATATTTTACACTTCAGCTTGAGTAATCCATCCAATCGCTTCACAGTTGGTACTGGGAGGCGACGTTTCAGAAATTCAAAACAATGTTTTACCGTGATGAATTTGAATAACGAAGATCGGTCGCGACACATGTGCTCGAGAGCGGTCACATGGTTGAAAGAGACATTGCCTTCCGTGTGTTGTTCAACACACAAAGTAGTCGATTGTTAAAAGTTTGCTGAAGCTATAATAATCAACCTTCGTAAGCCGTCCTTGTGCAATCAGAAAGACATGTTAGTCAGTTTAAAATTACCGTGGTAGACAATCGACATTACTGTGCGAACATGTGTATATTTCAGTTTCAAGGATTTATCTAGTTAATTCACGTAAGTTGTGTGATTTCTGCAGTATGTACCTGACGAGATGCAGAGAACAGATTCAGAAAATTTGGAACTCTTTACTCCAGATGAAACAATTGATCCACAGGACATAAATGAACTTTTATTTGCAGACGATCAGTGCCTGTTTTATCGCGACGAGGGCAGACTGCAAAGTCATATTAATAATCTGAGTTCAACATGCAGGAGATACAATATGAGCATAAATACAGCCAAAACCGAAGTAATGCGAGTTAGCAGATCGCCAGGCCCACTAAGTATACAGATAAATAGCACAACTCTGAAACAGTTTAAAGAATTAAAATATCTTAGAAGTATGATCACAGAAGATGGCACATTAGACAGAGAAATTGAAATCAGATGTCAAAAAGCTAGTGCACTTACATATCAACTATCACCCTTACTGAAACATCCAAATATACCCATGCCCGCAAAACGACAGATAATACACAGCATATTCACACCAACCCTGTGCTACTAATCTCAGACCTGGACTTTATCCAAATTACACCTTCGCAAAATCAACACCTGCGAAATGAGAT
>JACEFZ010006183.1:0-112131 GCA_014155875.1 Cepaea nemoralis | reverse complement strand
CGGGACTTTGGAAGGGTGGGGGCTCTCCCCCTATTTGGGGGGGACCCTTTCCCTTGCCCTGACCTTGGCATTTTCCGGGGCATTTCCTTTGGGAAGGTTTCCACCCGTTGGGAACAGCTGTGCAAAGTGGGGGTTTTTACCCTTGGTTGCACCCCTTTCGTTTTGTGAAGGGTGCCCTTACTTTTTGGGAAACCCACTTCTCGACCACGGCCCGTTTGGTGTGGCTTGAGTCCCTTTTGCTTCCCCCCTTTCTTTTTCTCTGAACACCCCTTTTATTTTTGCACAAAAGGGTTTTCCCACTTTTTGTTCCTGATTTTTTTGGTTTTCTTCTTTTCATGTTTCTCTGACTTTTGGAGTTGGGGGAAAGGGTTTTTTTCCCCTGCCTCCCCATGTATTTTCGACGAACCGTTCTGCTAATTTGGGTCACGAGGTCCAATCGTTCCGCTCCTTGTTTCCCCAGGAACGTCCTGAGAGGTTTAGACATTTGCTTCTTCAGCTGGTCGACCACCATGAGCTCTTCCAGACTCTCATAGTCATGTGCGAACCCAGCCAAATCCATCCACTTATGGAGATAAGATTTAAGACGCAAACTGTAGGCGGCAAACAACTCTCGGGTTCTCGTTTCGATGCTCGAAATTTTTTTCCGGTAGGTATGTGACGTAACCTCGAATCGTTTCAGCAGAGCCGTCTTTAACTCATCATAATTGTTCTCATGTCCTGGTGGCAGGCGAGTATAAACCTCGTATCCGGTCCCGCGTAATCCCTGGGATAGCTTAAGATTCATTGTTACGCCTCCAGGACCCATAGCAACTGACCCTAGCCTCGAAGCGTTGAAGGTACTGGTCAATCTTCTCTTTGTCCTCCTCGTAGACCGCTAAAGGAAACTTCATAGCATGGTACCCATGTCCACCTACTGGTGTTGATCCTGGTATGGAGGAACCTCCAACTGCTCCCTCAGTTTCTCCATTAGATTGACTTTTGAGCTCGAGTTCCCGCATCCGGTACTCGTGCTCCCTTTTCTGTGCTTCCTGTTCAGCTTCTAATTTCCTAGCTGTTTGCTCAGCTTCAAATTTCTTAGCTGCTTGCTCAGCTTCAAATTTCCTAGCTGCTTGCTCAGCTTCCAATTTTTTAGCTGCTTGTTCCAACTCCATCCTTCTCAATTCCAGCTCGGCCTTTCGATCTTCCCTTTCAGCTTGACGATACTCTCTCTCCACTTCCTGTATGTAATCCGTTAGAGCAGACCCCGCCAATCCTATTTCTTCCCCCCTTGCCTTTAATTCTGCTGTGCTAAGTTTAGGGGTGGCCATTATACAGAGAGGTAAGCTAGCAGGTCTAGTACAATATAACTGCAAATTACTATACAGATATATGAACAAGTACTATAAATCTAGATATACCACACACAGCACATTCACGCAGTGACAAGAGTAGAATCAGGACCACAGACCTATGCAGACGTGTGAAGTGTGAACAGGTAAGATATTAGTCCTAACCCCTATCCACATTCACTCTAGCTGGATTCTCCAAAATGATATCTCCCTCTTATAACTAAGGATCCCGTGTCAAAAGACCCCGTTGTCAGAAGATCCCACTGTCAAAGGTTCCTGCTTGCAGGAGATCTCGCTGTCCAAAGATCCCGTTTACGAGAGATCCCTCTGTCCAAAGATTCCGTTTACGAGAGATCCCGCTGTCCAAAGATCACGTTTACGAGAGATCCCGCTGTCCAAAGATCCCGGACGAGCCCCCAATAATGTCGTGTCCTCCTTTAAAGTGTCGTCCCTGGAGTGAGGAGAGTCGACACCCACATTATAATATTTTTTTTCCCTCTCGATATTCTGGAGAATCCACCAGCTTTCGTCCAACACACTCCCTCAGCCTATGGACACCTTTTCCTATCACTCTCTCTCACTGTCGTACTATGCCCCCTCCCATACTTCCCCAACGCCACATACTCATTAACTCTGCTTCTTAAAATTAATAAAGATTAATTTATTAAGATAAACGTGTAACGTATATGAGACGTGTATGTGAAGAAAATGTGTGACGTGTTCTATAAAGTGTGTAGAATCGGACTCTCAGACCACAACCCAGTCAGCTGATCCCAGCAAGGATAGACCACAGCACGTTACGTCAGAACATGTACATCTCACCCCGTGCCGAAACCATCTTGCCGGATACTGCTTTGCCTCTGTAGACCTCTGGTAATCCAATTTCATGATCATCCGAAATAGACACCGGGGGTATTAACAGTTAATCATGGACCGGTTGCACCCTACACAATGTCCGTTCCTATCGTTCCTTAAAAAAACTGCACAAGTCCTTTGTAGTGTGTACACAGTTACTAATGTTAATTGTTACTGTACTGGATCCTCCCTCGTGTCTATCTAGCCTCAAGTATCAAGTCTTGTGTTCTATTACACGAGATTATATCACACTATGTAATTATTAGACTTAATGTTTTCAGTTCGTTACTACTGCCTGATGCTGTGTGGTGCATCAGTACGCATCACTCTCTTTGGTGAATCAACTTCCTTCTAGCTTTAGTTACGTTCTGTATGCAACTTTATTGATTGTTGAACTGGTGTTCTTCCGAATGGGATTGGATTCTTTCCCAAAAACTTGTTGAGTTTCCTTGGATCTGGTAGGGAACCTAGGATAGAAACAACACATCTGGTGATAGTACTAGTCACTGATCCTTTCGGCTGAGTGTAAGCCTATCACCTTGCTTAATGATCTTTAGCTAACTAGACTTAGTCATAGAGCAGATTAGCTACCCACCTAGAGCCGAATCAGGCTATGACAAAGAAAAAATCAGCAAACAGAATGCGGAACCCCGCCCACCAGGGACACCTACGGGAAGATCCCAATTATCCCTCATTACTCAATTCTCAACTAGTAAAGCTTATCAACACTTCACTAATCTATTCTTAACTAGCAGAGTTAATATCACTATTCTACTCTAACTAGTTTCCACTAACAGTGCTAATCATCACACTATAGTTTAACAAGGCCACAGTCTATATTAATTAGAACTAATATTATAATAGGTTATACCTTAAATGGCACTACTGCAGTCCTATCAATCATATCTACATCTGCCATTATAGGCACGTGTAAAATTAAGTCACTAATTAACACACGGTAGATATTATTTCCACTAAGCACTGCAGTGCCCTGGCACTCCGACTAGAGCATTTTCAAGTCCCCCTAGTTGGTCCCAACTCGGGTTTATATGGCAAACTACCAAAGTTGGCCACGTGACGTTATCCTTTATGCCCCCACACAGGTGGCACATTGGAAGATCATCCCCTGTCAGGGATTCATCCCCCCTCTGGCTCCCTCCATGTTAGATCTGTCATCACTGGTTGTGATTCCCAAAACAAGCCAGCGAGTTACTGTCGAGTTCCAACAAAGAGTTTTTCTCAACAAGCTGTCAGTAGCAATCTGCCCCTCTGAGTGATGTCCGGAAACTATATGACATATGGACTGTTTACTTCCGTGCTGAGTACTTCCGTTTTCCATCCGACTTGTCAAAACGATGTATGATTCAGCGCACTCACTTCCTCTTTACATCTGCCCCTGTGATCTCACGGCTTCCATCTGCATTCAAATGTTGACAAACTTGTCAAGGCGATGCCGGGACCTGTCACCATCAACACCGAATGTTCCAAATCCGTTAGAGATGTACACGTGCAGCTACAAATATTGTCCTGGGATTTTGACAACCCATTTGTTTTCTCTGTTAGTAAAAATAGTTGTCGCTGGCAGATAGTCCTTTCAATCAAAAAATCCTCTATAATAATCAACCGGTTAAACACACGGTTTTATTTTGTGACAATCGCGATAATTGGAAAGTTGGAGTTGAAGAGAGGCAAGGGGAGACCAAGAGAGAAGATGCTGGACAGTTTAATATCATGACTTGGAGTAACGTTGGTATGAGAAATTATTGGCGTACCGAAACAGAAGGCTGTGAACAGACGTGATATCCAACATCATACGGCATGGACTATGAGTAGAGAAAATATCGTATGCTTTGATTTCTATCTTCCATGCCTCTATCGTGTCGTGACAGAGGGGTCTTGCGTGCCCCAATAACCTAAAGAGCTAGGTAGGTTTTTGCTTTGCTAGTAGGACGGATATAGTAACGGATATAAATTAGAACAAATGATTATCACATCGGTTATAGGAAACTGGAGACAGTTAACGATTAGGAACGGTAGACTCACAAGAAATACATGTGAAACTGTGATGTAGGTAAACTGGAGACAGTTAGCGACTTGGAATGGTACACTCACAAGAAATGCCTGCAGAAATCGGATGTATGTAGCCCCGAGCTTGAATACACAGTGCTTTGAAGTCACTGCACGTTGTTCAAATCCACGGTTGCCTCATCAGGATCAACATATATCACAAGGGCAAAACCCCCGCAGATGCAGATAATACCAAATGGATCTGGGGTATTAGCCTTTCACACACTGTAATGCACCGCATTAATAAGTTCGTGATGACCAGTTAGTTCTCTCCGCCTTTTCTATACAATCTTCCTGTCTAATATCTAACCCACGAGACGGGAGCAACCTCAGGCCATGTGCAGCTGAAGTTAGATCACATCTCCTACTATGGATTGATTATGAAATGTAGTGATAGGAGACAGTAAAATATTAATTAATATGCTACAAGAGCTCAAACATCTTCTGGCATACACATTAATAGATCCCCAACATTATCATTGAACATTGGGCGCTAACATCTAAGTTTGTCTTTGCATGCAACATCACGATTGAAACCAGATCTTGGTCATCTTTGCGTCATCGATTTGTCATGACATCTATCATTCAGGAGTCGGTTGTTTTAATCTGGATAGTATTTCACCCTTGTCTGTGTTTATTGGCAAACTGTGCACGTCTTGGATAACAAGACAGCGCTTTAACGATGTGTGTTTTCAATACCAATATGTCAGCTCTCTGTCGATAAGTGTCTTCGATGCCAACATGTCAGCTTACTGTCTTCGATATCACAGTGTCAGTTCCTTAATTATACATGTCTTCGATATTACAGCTTCAGTTCCTTAATGATACATGTCTTCGATACAAACATGTCAATTCTTTAACGATACATGTCTTTGATATCAATACATCACCACTTTAACGATACATGTCTTCGATACCACATGTCACCTCTTTAACGATACATATTTTCGATCCCAAAACACATCACCTCTTTAACGATACATGTCTTCGATACCAACAAATCACCGCTTTAACGATACATATCCTCCATACCAATATATCACATCTGTAACGATACATGTCTTCGAAGCCAACATATGACCCCTTTAACGATACAAATCTTCGATACTAAAATGCCACCTCTTTAACAATACATATCTTCGGTACCATCATATCGCCTCTTTAACGATACATATCTTCGGTACCATCATATCACCTCTTTAACGATACATATCTTCGGTACCACCATATCACCTCTTTAACAATACATATCTTCGGTACCATCATATCGCCTCTTTAACGATACATATCTTCGGTACCATCATATCACCTCTTTAACGATACATATCTTCGGTACCACCATATCGCCTCTTTAACAATACATATCTTCGGTACCATCATATCGCCTCTTTAACGATACATATCTTCGGTACCATCATATCGCCTCTTTAACGATACATATCTTCGGTACCATCATATCGCCTCTTTAACGATACATATCTTCGGTACCACCATCCGTCCATCCATCCATCCATCGTGTGCCATGCCGATAAGCGTGGGCGGTCATGTTCTGCCATCTCACTCTATCAACAGTGTCGTGGATCAACTCCACGTTAATGTCTCGACCATGTCACGTGGCCAAGCCATCCAGGTATTTACGTCTCGGTCTTCGCTTTGGTCTCTTCCCTTCAATCTTGCCAGTTGTCACCAAGTTCTCCAAGTCATTTATTCTCATAACATGCCCAAAAAAGTTTGACTGTCTACGTCTAATGACTAATCAGTTTACGATCTTCATTTGTTTCTTGAAGGACTTGTTCGTTGGTTTTTCTGTCTGTCCATGGTATTCTTTGCATGTTCCTCAGAAACCACATTTCCACAGCCATCAGCTGTTTTTCAGCTTGACTGCTTTTTGTCCACGCTTCGCATCCATACAAAAGTACAGGTTGTATGTAGCACTTCAACACTCTTTTTCTCGTTTCAATTGATATCTTTTTATTGGTCAGTATGTTTTTCATCTTGCAAAAGGCTACCTTCTCAATGCCAATTCTTATTCTAATCTCTTCAAGGCATCTCCCATCAGATGTCATGACAGTTCCGAGATAACTGTATCGATTCACTTGCTTAAGAATATTCCCATTTACTCGTATTTCACATTGTCGTATTTCCTTCTTCCCAGTGACGACCATAATCTGTGTCTTCTTAACATTCAGTTCTACCCCTAGTTGTTCACTGTGTGCAACAACCGCATCTACTAAATGTTGCACCATATCACCTCTTTAACGATACATGTCTTCGATACCAACCTGTCAGCTCACCAACTACTGCTGTCTGCTGTTCCGTGCATGCCACAGACAAAACTGTAAACAGCAGTTTGTGATAGCGATTTCTGAGATGAACGGTGCTATCCAGATAGTCTGGTATGGATTATCTCAGTATTCTATGGTTGTCAGCGGAAGTGGTTGATGTACTCGATTAATTATCACTTTTTTTTTTCTTTTAGCGAGGCGATTTCATGATTTAGAAGTGTCAGGTTCGAATTTCAGTCTGCCCATAACTTCATCTGTAATATTAGCTGGTGTGATATGATTTCTGCTTCAATGAGTACGCTCTAGCTCTCTGTGAATGCACTCACTGTGTTCCTAACATTTAAAGCCAACAATTTCATATGACTGGAATATTCTGCCTATTTATTTTTACTGCCGTCCACTTTAAACTTTTCACAGTTTACTACTGAGGTTAATAGCAGCTGGCCGAGTAACTAGAATGTTGGGCTCTCGTCTGGAAAAACTGAGTTCGAATCCTCGGCAGAGTGTGATGGATTTCGTTTCTTTCAGGGCAAAAATAAAATCTCTGACCTGCATTGTTCGCAGCTATTGCACTAGCCAGGCTGTCTTAATTCCTTAGGCTGAAGAGAAATACCTACTGTCCTACACCACAAGATACTATAGTCAGTAATAACAGTTTACTACTGAGAGTAGAACACAGCAGTTGCTGTGCGTATTGGGTTATTAGAAAGCCATAACAAGCACGCAGTGACTAAGTGACCGCCTCTATCTCCACTCATATGCTCTTTTATGTCTGTCTCGCTTAAAAGCAATGATAAGTAATTTATTTCAAATGTGTGTTGACAGTGTGTTATTATATAAGTCAGCCCACGTGCTATTGCATGCGTGGCGGTGCGGTCACCTGATTATAAATATTGCTGTTTACTTGTTCTGTCTTTTTTATTTTGTTCTAGACCTCATCACCAGGTTATCTAGAGAATCAGTAATAATACGACCTCAATGACGTACAGAAGAATTCTGAAGCAAACAGGAAACTTCGTGAACGGGTTTCCGTTCTTTTTCTCTTGCGCTGTCGATCGAATGCTACAAGCAAGTTGAGTTGGGTAGCCTATTCTCACGTCTGCAGCGACGAATGTGGAGATACAGTATCCATTTTTCAATCGAGAAGTGAACACATAATACATTACTAGTGGTAAGAATTGTCACTTTGCCTTCTTATGTTTTCTACCACTACTATATCTTACTGGTGATTCTCTTGGACTCCGGATCCTTGTATGGAAACTTCCTTTCCCGACATGAGCATATATCAAGTATCAAATTACCAAATTATTCATTATATTAATGCCACACACACACACACATATATATATATATATATATATATATATATATATATATATATATATATATATATATATATATATATATATATATATATATATATATATATTATGGCTGCGACCGATTAATTTAGATTTAATAGTTAACTTTTGAAAAATTAACAATGAATTTTTTAATTTGTCAATTTTTTAATCATAAAAAGTCCTTGTAAGGACTGCAACCAGTCTAGCCTGACGAGCCAGGAGCCTTCACTAACAAAAGATACCACAAAAGGAGACGACCACAAAGGATAGCCGCCGACCAAACCCCCAGCTGACGTCACAGACACAAATCAACATAATCTGTCCGAGATACGACTCACTCGTAAGAGCGCACAAGACAAGAATTAGAGTGAATGAACCCACAAAAACCACGGACCTCAAAAATAACCACAGCTGAAGAGGCAGGTTGAACGAGGCCTAATTTGGAATTTTTGTTTTGGAAATTGGAGATCAAACACTTCACGCCTCAACGGCAATATCTGCTATAGAGCTATATTTAACTGATTCAGTGCCAAACAAAACGTAGGTTTGGACCGAAGGTTTTACACAATCAAATGAACAAGCGCCGGGTGTTTGTAAAGGCTCACTACTATTTACATGTAGAACATATTTGAAAAATGTAGTACATGACGTCATCAAAAGTGTGTTCCACACTCCATCGTGAAGCAATATGCAGCGAACTGCTGTCGTCTGTAGGAGTAATTATCTGCTCTCGAAATAGAATGGTGTTACCAACGGAAGAAATAATTGTTTTGGTTGAACATGTGTTTCTAAATGGCGGTCGATACACACGAATGGTTGTTCAAAGATTTATAGCCAGATTTCATGATAAAATAAACTTCTCATCGCATTACGGTTAGAAAGTTATTGAATAAGTTTCTTGCTACTGGAAATTAATACTTCATTGGTACTTTCCAGCTTCCCCAAAACAGCGTTATACCATATCAATGACTGTTGTAACTAACGATATGCATTTTAGCACATTTTTGATGACGTCATGTACTTTATTTTTCAAATGTGTTCTACGTACAAAGTGTAGTGTAAATACCCTGTTTAAAGTAGATGTCCATTAACTGAACATTGATATTGTTGAAGATACCACGAAACAAAAGCAATAATACGATGTCCCTATTATGGTGATATATCGTCCTTCTGTCCAGATGGGAGGTCACATTTCGTGATACATTATCCTTCAGCACTGAATCAGTTAACTAGCTTTACATTTCAGTGGTCGCTATTTTCTAACTGTTATCGTCACCTGTGCCATGCCGATAACCGTGGGTGGTGATGGTTTACCATCTCACACGGTTACCAGAGTCTTGGATCAGGACTGGATTCTTGTCTCGATTATATTGCAATGGGAATCTCTTTTACCTGCTCTGCGATATCTTATCGGGCATGTCCACTTAATGCGATCAATAGCATTCTCCTTCTTCTAGATTACTGTTTGTTCCGGGTTCTTTCATCTCCAGCTTGCGTTACTTTACTGATTATATATAAATAAGAAAGATTATGTACACTAGCGTATGGATCCAGCAATATATACATATCGACTGGTGAAACAATCCTGCAGCGAAATGTAAATTATGATCACGTAGATAAATCAATGTCTAGAACAAAGGGATCAACGGTCTACCTTTTCACTTCACTGAAATCGCACAACGCTATGTCAAGTAACCAAACGATCAGAGAAGCTGCATTGATTTTATTGGCGTCTTAATTGCTATAGTTACCGCCATTTAGAGTCGCCATGACATGCTGTTTCTAAGATAAGAATGTGGGCGGAAGAGGCAGATGCAGTTAACTCATGTTTACCAAGCAGCTGATGTGTTTCTGCTCCTTCGACTTCTGCTGCTGCCTCTTCTTCTTCTTCTTCTTCTTCTTCTTCTTCTTCTTCTTCTTCTTCTTCTTCTTCTTCTTCTTCTTCTTTTTCTTCTTCTTCTTCTTCTTCTTCTTCTTTTTCTTCTTCTTCTTCTTCTTCTTCTTCTTCTTCTTCTTCTTCTTCTTCTTCTTCTTCTTCTTCTTCTTCTTCACTTTCCTCCTCTCCTCCCTTCTACAGCTATAAAAGACGAAAAACAACGTTCTGTTTGTCATATAATACATTCTGAGATCAATTAGGCACGTTGGCCTAAGACGGCGGCATGTAGGAATAGAGTTGATCCAGAATACCAAGAACCGAGATATGTGGAGGTACATGAACGCCAGCACCATTTGGCAGGGCACTTTATGATGATGATGATGATGACGATGATGATGATGATGATGATGATGATGATGATGATGATGATGATGATGATGATGATGATGATGAATAAGGTAAAGTCATCTTACATCCATGAGAAGGGGAGGGAAGATAATTTCTCCCTTGAAGCATTTAATTAAGAAGAATGCACCTGAATACTATACAAGAATTGAGACCATGATGTACTTATATTGTTTATAAGCAAATACTCATTGCAATGGGGAATGATTTAAAACCCCTTAATGTATGAGGCCCTTTTCCTTTAATGGAAGAAGATGTAGAGAAAATAACTAGGTACAGAAGAGGATGGTGAACATAGTTGTCAAATTCCAAATCAATCAAGGTATTACTCAACCTGGAGACCATGATGACAGGCATAGATGAAGATGAAACTGCACATCTGCTAGTCTAAACCTTGAACACCTTATAATGGAAGATTGGATGGAGAGCAACCAATTCTGTTGGTGATAACTAATTGAGAACACCAAGACCATCTGTCTCCTATGTTTAATTTTCTCTAGGAACAAGATTCCTTTTATTGATTTCACTTGTTGTGTTCTTAGGAGTTTACAGCATTTCATTTCTAATGTCATATTGAGGATGTGATTAGATGTATGTTGATTGCTGAAATTTCAGGTAGTGGCTAGACCCATCTAGATGCACCTGACTTTTGTGATAGAAGCAACTTTGCTAAATGAAGCTCTGTGAGAGAGTGGGGCAGAAACCTATCCACCTGCAAAAGTTCCATTTCCCTTAGAGGAGAGGTAAATTTTCTTTAGCATAATTTGCCTGACAAATGGAAAACCCCAGAGCCAACTAAACTATTCTACCAACCTGGAAAGAACAACACACTGAAGCTTAACATATATCACAGTGACTGCTTGGAGCAGGAATCCATAACCCACAAGTCAATACAAGGGAGTGCAGACCAATTTTTCTGTTTCAGATTTACTACCACAGAGGATCTGCAGGAAAATTACCTGAGAAATTGGACAATAGCCTGTAGTATTTGTCATGTATGGGGAGAGGAGTTTCACTGATGGAGATATATAATTAAGTGTAGAGATCTTAATGTAAATGAACTTCTGTTTTTTCATGAAGATGTATTGAATTGAATATTGTTTTAAAATCTTTACTGTTCATTACTAACTGTATAGTTAATAAATGATGAAAAAAGGAGGTCATTTCCTCTCGTGAGTGTATTTTTTTCCTTGTCATAGTCAATTAGTTTAATTAAAACAACCCTAGATAAAATTAGGTTAACTGGGAGAAGAGAGGCAAGCAACCACCAAAATGATATTTTGGGTATTAAGGGAAAAACTTTTAATTGTTTTCCTAGAGGTATTCCTTGGTTTTCTGAGACTCTATTTATGAACTCAAACAACTGAGCCATTAAAGGTTAACATAATTAAACGGGCAGGATCACATTGGGAACGAGGAACATGTGTGTCCTCTATCTCTTTGGGGTTGACCCAACGAATACAACCGACACAAAGTCTTTCGATAAAGTGAGACATGTCGACATGATAAGGATGCTTGAAGATCTACAAATTGATGGAAAAGACCTTAGACTTGTAAAAACCATATATTAGAAACAACAAGCTGCCATCAGAGTTGATAACGATGTAGGTCAATAGCAGCCTATTAAAAGAGGTGTGAGACAGGGATGTGTAATGTCTCCAGATCTGTTTCCCTGTACAGTGAAAATATTTTCAGAAATATAGAAGATATGGAAGGAATCAACATTGGGGGACGATTTATCAATAACATTAGATATGCAGATGATACAGTCTTAATTGCAGACAATGAACAAGACCTGCAAAATTTAGTAAATGCAGTTGTTGCACACAGTGAGCAACTAGGGTTAGAACTGGATATTAAGAAGACACAGATTATGGTCGTCACTGGGAAGAAGGAAATACCACAATGTGATATACGAGTAAATGGGCATATTCTTAAGCAAGTGAATCGATACAGTTATCTCGGAGCAGTCATAACATCTGATGGGAGATACCTTGAAGAGATTAGAACAAGAATTGTCATTGCAAAGGTAGCCTTTTTCAAGATGAAAAACATACTGACCAATAAAAAGATATCAACTGAAACGAGAAAAAGAGTGTTAAAGTGCTACATAGAACCTGTACTTTTGTATGGATGTGAAGTGTGGGCAATGAGCAGTCAAGCTGAAAAACATCTGATGGCTGTGGAAATGTGGTTTCTGGGGAAATGCAAAGAATACCATGGGAAGACAGAAAAACCAATGAACAAATCCTACAAGAAACAAATAAAGATCGTAAACTGATTAGAGTCATTAGACGTAGACAGTCAAAATTTTGTGGGCATGTCATGAGAAGAAATGACTTGAAGAACTTGGTGACAACTGGCAAGATCGAAGGGGTAGATTGAGAAGTAAATACCTGGATGGCTTTACCACGTAGCATGGTCGAGACAGGAACGCGGAGCTGATCCACGACTCTGGTTATCGAGTGAGATGGCATGGCACATGATGGATGGATGGATTTCCTCCATAACTGCATATGGAAATATCGTTCCATAATACTGTCTTCCATAACGGACAAGTGAAATTGTTGTCCCCAAATACTGGTCTTCCATACCGGACATATGGAAATATTTCCCCTAGATACTAGTCTTCCATAACGAACAAATGGACATAGTGTCCCCAAATACTGATCCTCCTAAACGGTCACATGGAAATAGCGTCCCTAAATACTGGTCTTCTATAACGGACATATCGAAATATCATTCCTAAAATCTGGTCTTCCTTCTCAGACATAAGGAAATATTGTCCCCCACATAATAATGTCTGGATATGAATACTTGGAAGTATCGATTCCCTCATACGGGTCTCCGGGCATAAACACTTGTAATTATTGGTCCTAAATACTGGCATCGCATTCTGTACGAGTTAAATCTGGTGTTTTATTCTGAAGCTAGGCAACAATGGAGAACAAGATTAAACACATGCCGTATTGACTTCACTACAAAAGCCGACCAAGGAGGCTTATGGTAATGCCGTGTTTGTCGAACTGTGTTCACTTCATGATTACAAACACTTGTTGTTGTTAGCTACAACTGGGGGAGACCAGGTCATCGTGAGGTCAAGATGCATGAATGCATTAATGACTGGTTGATGTGGTGCAGAACGTCATTTATTAAAGCTTTTTTTTTTTTTTTGAAGAAGTAATGCAGACATACAACAAGCAACTAGGCGGATGGACTGATGAATGGACAGGCGAACGATCAAACAAACATACGGACGTGAGACAGGCAGGCAGACAGGCAGTTAGAGAGACAGACAAACATACCGACCGACGGAGAGACAGACAGAGAGGCGGACTGACGAAGAAACATATTCATTAATTATCTCAAATCTATGTGTCCACATGATGTCTCCATATCCCGTGTTATTCTATCCTGTCTTCGCATTCAAGTCACTCATCATCATGTCGACATCGCCATTTATTTGTTTCACTGTTGTACTTTCATCATCATGTCGACATCGCCATTTATTTGTTTCACTGTTGTACTTTCATCATCATGTCGACATCGCCATTTATTTGTTTCACTGTTGTACTTTCATCATCATGTCGACATCGCCACTTATTTATTTGACTGTAGGACTTTCAAGCCCATGTTAAATTCCTCCTTAATAATTCATCCTTATTGTCCGTGGCGAAGGGGTTATGGACGCTGTTCGTAATCCCGCAAACCGCTTTTGAAACACAGCTGCGGGCGATTTGGCAGCAGACCACCTTACGCTGTTTTTTTTTTATAAAATGGTATGGGTGCCGATCGTTCAGAAAGCAATGGCAAACTTCTGAACGTAAACTTGCCCAAGAATCACGAACAGCCAAAAGAGATGGGGTTGACTGCAGTAGTAGGTTACGTCCTAACTGATTAGGAAATCTGGATTGTGGTGCTGGATTGACCCCAATCCAGTTGGATTGGGGTTAGGGGTTAGGGTTAGGGGTTAGGGTTAGGGGTTAGGGTTAGGGGTTAGGGTTAGGGGTTAGGGTTAGGGGTTAGGGTTAGGGTTTAGGGGTTAGGGTTTCTGTGTGCTCCTAATTATACTTTCTGGATTGACCTCGCTGGATTGCCTCCAATCCAGCTCGGGCCCAGGGCGGTTTGGGTAGGGTAGGTACTTAGGTCATATGTAAGGGGGCGATACATCTAAGAAAAGACATGTTTTTCTAAGGGCAGATAACTGTGTGTAGCATAGTTTAAATAGTTGTAAAAAAAAATTAAACTAAATTAAACAACAACCAAAGGCGCGCGGCGGCGGGTGGCGGGCAGCCGGTGCGGGGGCGCTCGCCGGGTGCGGGCGCATGGGCGCGGGGTCGAACCCTATATATCGCGCCACATAGGTGGGTAGGTGGTCATTCGTAGTCATGGATCCTAGATGGAAACATCCTTTTACCTCGATGATTGCGGGACCAACAGGTTGTGGTAAATCCGTCTTTGTACAACAGTTTCTGGCCCATCTCCCAGACATGGTCGACCCGATTCCAGAGGAGATTATATGGTGCTACGGAGAGTGGCAACCCATGTATGAGACTATGAAGGGTGTCCAATTTAACGAGGGACTACCCGATGTGGAAAAATGGACTGGTGATAGACGGCGGTTAGTGGTTATAGATGACCTAATGTCCGAGACAGATGATAGAGTGACCAAACTATTTACTAAGGGTAGTCATCATCGTAATCTCAGTGTCATGTATATAGTCCAGAACCTTTTTGGTAAGAACAAAGAACAAAGAACTATCAGTCTGAATTCGCATTACCTAGTGGTGTTTAAAAATCCTCGAGATGGATCGCAAATTGCCAATCTGGCCAAACAGATGTACCCAGGCCGCGTGTCATATGTCCAAGATAGTTTTAAAGACGCGACATCGACGCCACACGGGTATTTGTTATTCGACCTTCGACAGGAAACACCGGATCAGCTCCGTTTACGCAGTCGTATATTTCCTGACCAGCACCAAGTTGTCTACGTCCCCAAGTAATATGTCCAACCGAGTGAAACGTCATGGGCCCATGCTGCGGTTTCTGGGTGAGGCAAAGCCAGCCGCCGTAAAAGCCGTAATTAAAACGGCCTCACCGGATCTCGTCCAATCAATATGTGAATGCTGTCACAATGTCTTAAAAGGGAATGTTCCCCTGACACCGAGTCAGAAGCGCCGACTGCAGCGACACAAAAACAGTCTGAGAGCGCTCACGGGTAAGAACCTGTCGCTCAAGAAAAGGAAACAGATCCTGCAACAAGGTGGTTTCATAGGTGCCTTACTCGGCCCAATTTTAAATGTGTTGAAAGGCATCGTGGGTTTGTAATGGCCAAGAAAATGCTCCTGATCGACCCTCGCTTGCTAGAAAGACCCTATACACCACCCGACACACTAAACGATAGCCTGCGTGACTTGGACCAACAAATGCGCCAAGTCCTGGAGAGTGAAGATCTGCCACCTCGTGAAAAAGCCCGTCTATACCAACAAACCTTGCAGCGATATCTGAATCGACTAGATCAGTACAGACACAAGCCTTTAGGCCTAGTGGATATCAAAGAACAAAAACCCGAAGTCAGCACTGCACCTGAGACCACTCGTCAAATAACCGAGACACCTAGTCAACCTATTCAAGTAAGCGAACCCAAGAGTCAAGTAACTACCCATACACCAATAACACCCAAGAGTCAAGTAGCTGAGACCACTCCAGCGTATAAGCTCAGACGAAAGAAGAAGCCGAGTAAGTTAACTACGCCCAAGTGGGAAAAATGGCCGCGCAATTAAGAAAGTATTACTACGATCCCCAACAGCCGGGAGCCTATGGCGGGGCCGCCGCCTTAAAAAGAAATTCTAAACTGAACGCTAAGCAAATAGAGAAATGGTTACGCCATCCAGGACACGTATACTTTGCATAAACCGATCCGTCGGCGTTTTCAAAGACGCCAGACCATAACCGGTGGGATAAATCAACAGTTTCAAGCCGACTTGATAGATATGCGCCTATTACAAAGATACAACGACGGGTTGTCGTATCTAGTGACCTGCATCGATGTGTTTAGTAAATATGCCTGGGCCATCCCAATCCAGAAGAAAACAGGGAAAGCGCTGGTGGAGGCTGTGAGTAAAATCTTTGGTGATAGACAACCGGTAAACTTTCAGACCGACAAAGGGTCGGAATTTGTCAACCAGACCTTCCTAAAGTTTCTGAAAGACCGAGGTGTGCATTTCTTTACCACCGAGAATGAAGACGTTAAGGCCTCTATAGTGGAAAGATTCAACCGGACGCTTAAAGAAAAAATGTGGCGGTATTTCACCAAGACTAATACACTGCGCTATGTCGACGTCATAGATAAACTGATCCGCAACTACAACGGTTCCTATCACAGAAGTATTCGCATGGCCCCCCGACAAGTCAACTATACTAATCAAGAAGAGGTGTGGCATAACTTGTACCAAAAACCCGACGGGTCAAGAAAAGTACATTTTACAGAAGGGGACCGAGTCAGACTGGCTCAACCCAAACAACCTTTTAAAAAGGGGTATGTGCCGGCGTGGACAGAAGAATTGTTTACCGTCAGTCGTATAAACCATACCAGTCCGGTGACGTATGTGCTAAAAGACGATTCGGGCGAAGAACTACGAGGATCATTCTATCGAGAAGAGATCCAACCAGTCGGAGATAAACAAGTGTATCGGGTTGAAACCGTCTTACAAGAAAGACGAAGGAGAGGTGGTGGTAAAGAGTATTTAGTGAAATGGTTCGGGTATAATTCGTCATTCAATAGCTGGGTCTCAGACCTAACTAGATACCGAGGCTAATGGACGAAGACATTGCGGAAACTACTGTACTGCGCCCACAAAATAACCCACCCAGCGAAAGAACCTCGTTCTGGTCGTTTTTTGGTCAACGGGTGCCGCGAACAGAGATTGTCTTCTTCTGTCAGATGGTCGTTATATACACCGTTATCGGCGTATCACTATTCAATCTGAGTCGCGGCAGCGCCGAAGCATCTGAGGGCAAGCTGTGGATTGCGCTAATGAGTAGTTGTCTGGGTTACATGCTACCTAACCCTAAACTATGAGCTTCTACGTGACATTACCGAGCAATGCTTCACCGAATATGTTTCCCAACAACAACCCGGGTCACTTTTTCGTCAAGTTGCCGCAGACTATTGATGTGACCAAACAATACGAAGTGGGTTTGGCCGAAATTCAGTTTCCCAACTACTACTGCAATGTGTTAGAGAATGAAGTGTGGTTCATATACATACCACCCCAGGGGAAACATCCCATAAGAGTGGTGTGTCCCTCGGGTATGTACAGCTCACCAGCTGGTTTTATAGAGGAACTGAATCGACTAGTGAAAGGGGAGGAAGAGCGTGACAAGGCACGTCCTGATCGGTTAGTGAAAGAGACTGATGACAAGGTGCGAGTCAGATTCTATTATAACAAAGCCTTGAAGAGAGCCCTCGTGAAACTATTCGAACCGGGGGCCACTGTTAAATTTAGCGAGAGATTGAGAAGCATTTTAGGTTTTCCCTCTGGTAAGGTGACGGACGCCAACCCTTTAATGGAAGGCGAGGTGGTGGTAGAACTGAATAATGACCTTCAAAATGTCTACGTCTATTGCGATCTTATATCCGCGAGACCAGTCGGAGACGCCATGGTCCCACTACTAAGGACTGTCCCGATCTTGGACCAGCGCTCAGCCTCGGTATTTCGCATCTATGACAAGCCACACTACGTGCCATTGAGTCGGTACTCTTTCGACATGGTGGAGATCCTTTTAACCACTGAGACGGGGACAACGATCTCATTCACCAGCGGAACTTCAGTGCTGACGTTACATTTTCGCACGCGGAAACATTCAGACCTAGAATAATGGTGAAATACGTGGCGTTACGTCGAAGTCCCAAAATGTACGAGGACTTTTACTGCAACCAAGCTGGCCATGGCATGCCAGTGTTTGTGGGTGGCCGGAGTCAGAGAGGTCGCGGTATCGGCAGTTTCTTCAGTGGACTTGGTCGCACAATTCTACCCTGGTTAAAGACAGGTGGTAAGGCCTTACTCCGAGAAGGTCTAGGTACAGGCTTGAAAGTGGCCCAAGACGCTCTAGCTGGTAGGAACGTTGGAGAAGCCTTTAAAGACCACGCCAAACAAGCCGGTCAGCGTTTACTGCAAGGCGCAGCCGATCATGTTAACCAATCGGGTAGCGGTATTAGAAGAAAAAGACGACCAGCGCCACCTGGTGAGCCGAGTAAACGTATAAAACTAAGTGCTGGTCCTAATCGGTCTCATAAGAAGAAGTATTCGGATATCTTCGCATGATGGCTCTGATTCATCCCAACTCTTGTGAGTGTCTGCATTCTGGTTTGGATCTGTTTAGCGTGCCGCCGACACAAACGGCCGTAGAAGAGGGGCAGTGTGTGGAGATACACCCGCTCGCATCTCTAGCACCAGGAGCACCTATAGAATTTGCTATATCTGGCGCCAGTGAAGAGTATCTAGACTTATATAATACCTTCTTACACATCAGAGCTAAAGTCACACTACCCAACGGCGATAAACTACCACCCACAGCCGAAGTGGCCCCCGTCAACTATTACTTACACAGTCTGTTTTCACAAGTGGATGTCTCACTCAACGACACGCTAATCACCCCGAGTGAGAACACATACCCATATAGAGCCTATCTGGAAGCCACACTGAATCATGGGGAAGAAGCCAAGAAGAGTCATCTCTCAGCCGCCCTCTATTACTACGATACAGCTAAATTTCTCGATGAGACTCAAGGCGATAACAACAAAGGTCGAAACACCCGACGACAACTAGCCAGCGAGAGCCAAGAAATAGATATGATGGGTCGACTACACGTCGATATCTTTGCGCAAGACCGTTACATGATAAACGGTGTGGATGTGAAAATTAAGCTGACTCCATCGAAAGCTACCTTTAACCTAATAGCCCCCGACGACACCTTGGCTTATTCATCCGTTATAACACATGCCACGCTGGTGGTTCGTAAAGCCAAACTAAATCCAGCCGTCGCTCTCGCCCATGAGAAAGCCTTGATGAGAGCCAATATGAAGCTACCGATCAAGCGTGTGGCATTGAAAACATTAGCTATCCCCCAAGGGATGTTATCTCACACTCAAGATAATCTGTTTATGAGTCAAACACCCACCCGTATCGTGGTTGGCCTAATAACATCAGCCGCCTTCAACGGTACTTTCAAAGCTAATCCTTATAATTTTCAAACCTTTGGGCTGACGTATCTGAACGTAACAGTCGATGGGCGATCTGCCACCAGCAAGCCGTTAACGATGGACTATGAACGTAATCAATACGTACGAGCCTTCTTTGGCACTAATCTAGCCATGGGTCTGGTGGGCAAGGACGCCGGTAATTCCATTGACTATATGCAATATAAACATGGGTATACGCTGTATGCCTTTGACCTGAGTCCCAGTTTACTGGACGGAGATCAGTTTGAGATGCCGAGGGCTGGTCCCCTAACCCTGGAATTTAAGTTCAACACACCCACCCCAGAACCATTACAAGTTATCGTCTGCGCCGAGCACGACGGGATAATTGAAATATCCAAGACCAGGCAAGTGCTAACAGATTATGCTTCATAATGGACACAGAACAGATTACCAGTCTACTACTGGCAGATAGATATGTTCGACGGGTCCAGGTCAGAGTATGTGCTCGTGATCAGTTACCTACACAAATAGATAGAACTAAACCAGCTGCTTTGGTGATAAACACTGACCCCAGTGATCAACCTGGGTCCCACTGGATCGCGCTGTATTACGATGGGTTAGGCAAATGTGAATACTTTGATTCGTTTGGGCTACCACCTTTACAAGCTGACATAAGCAAGTTTATTGAGAAGTATTCAGTCCGACCATTAATGTATAACACCCGGGTCTTACAAGATGTACTAAGTAACACCTGTGGTCTGTATACTATCTATTTTCTCAAGCGGAAATGTCGAGGGTGGAGTATGCCACGTATTCTGCAGGCGTTTTCAAATAAACAACGGGTCAATGACCGGATTGTGGGTCGATTAGTCATCCCATGATAAAGATTAACCACCTGTTACCACTAAAGGTCAACTGGGTCTGATACGTACTCGCCAAGAATATGAACAATTGATAGCTATGCAAAGTGGGATTCTAGCTGATTTTGATAGACGCTCATCCAATCAAGATGCTAACAGTTTTCAAACCAAGCCCGTTACTAATCAAATCAAACCAGTCACTAAGAATGTTCAAGCCAAACCAGTCACTAACATTGTTCAAGCCAAACCAGTCACTAACATTGTTCAACCCTACCAAGACAGCCAAGTCACCAGCACTTATCAAGCCTACTCAGCTACCAGATGTCTGATACAGCCGAAGACAACCAGATGTTTGATGAAGCCGACAACAGCCAGATGTTTGATAGTCAACCAACATACAGTCAGATGTGTGATCAGAGCCCACCAGCGCTGAGACCAGCAGCCCATGACTACTCAGACAACTGTATACCACTGAGGGACCCAAGACAGACGAGACAGCGTATATAACTATCCATCTATGAAAATTAAAACAGAAAAAAAAAAAGAAAATGAAAATCTCTGTCTTTGTTATTTGTTTTGTATCATTTTTTTTTGTGTAAACATTTGTCCTTTTGACATTCTTCTTGTGTACTTGACTCGTTGGAAAATATTTGTGTATTTGTACTTTTGTGATCTTGTACTTGTGTCCCACTGTTCTTGGCCCGTTTGTTCCCTTGTGTTTTTGTTATTGTCTGTTTGTGTATGTCAATTGTTCCACAGGTTTATGCCAAGTCAAACAACCACAGAATAAACAACCTCACGCAGCAGTCACCATGAAAACAAGAAAGACAAGAAAGTCGAAAACATGAAAAACAAGGAAAAAACCAGACAACGGGAAAAAGCATAATCAGTTATACCACTGAAATAAACCAACAAACACACCAGTTGGTTTTCATAGCTTTTATTTTTTTCAGCAAAATCCAGTATGGGATACAATTTCAATAGTGTACAAAACATATTCAACAAGTCAATTTTATCGACAACAATATCATGACTGTGTATTTTCAGCACATTCATTTACAAAGTACATTAAAAAGCATTTCAAGTGTTTACAAATTGCATTTATATGGCACCCAAGTGAAAAATGTGACCGTCATCAATTTACAAAAGCAGTAACATATTCACAAACATTTTTAGTTTCAATGATGTAGACATTTCACTGTACCATCAATTTCACAAGGCTATCACAGTACAATATGAACACACATAAAAGTTTTAATGGATCATATTATAGAACACACAAGTTTCATTGACCAAGGAACATATTAGCCCTCGAGATGAAAAAAGTAGAAAAAAAGGTACAAAGTTATGTACACACAAACGGGTTTTACATAGTATGATACACATTTACACTAATAAACAAAAGGCCATGTGAGTGAATGTTAAATGTCTAGTGGTGAGGTGGTAACTTTGTCTGCTTGTACTTTTCTTTTAATATAAAAATAGGATAAGGCCTCTCTGTGCTGTTGATATGTGAGGACAGAGGAATCTTGTGTTTTAAACCCTATATTTGTCCCTCCACTGGCTGTCTGTGTGTCGAGTACATTTAAGAAAGTGTCTCTGTCAAGGTGGGTGTTGTGGTGTTTTGTTAGTCCTTTTGTGCTGGTCTTGGTAGAGTCTCCAAAACAGTGATATGTCTTGCTGCATAAGGAGACCATTCCCGACCCCTCATACTCTAGCTTAAATAACCCAGGGGTTCTTTTGTCGAAGACTCGCTTAGCTCTACACAGGTCACAGGTTGGTACAACGCCCCTACTGCTAATAAAATCCTTTTTATGGCTATCACAGACCTCAGCTGGGAACCAGGAGCTATAGACGCTATAAAATTCTTCCTGAAGTTCAGGTCTGACGACCTGTGCTAAGGTTGGGGCGCTAAGGGCTAAGTACAGACTATCGGTATCCATTTCACACAACTGAAAATCTTTCCTATCTATAAACTTATCTAAACAGTCATAGTAAAATTCTAACATGCGCAACTTTGCGTACTGGTACACAAAGAAGCCTATTTGTTGGGGTAGATCCCATAAGATGGTCTTCTTTAGAGACTCCACCTCAAACACATCATCTGACAGCATGGTCATGTTTTTGAATAGAGGTTGATTCACCAACTTTGACGTGCCAGCCCCACGACAATATGAAACCTTGGTGTGCTTGGCCTTATTGGTTAATGTTTTGCCATAGGCTGCGTTTCCCAACAGTTTCATTGTCTCGGCTTTAATAGTGTAAGCCGTATTGCTGTCACCGGCCCGTCTGGCGGCAGACACCTCCTTACCAAACTTTTCGAAACACTTCTCAGGTTTATACTCAATTATTTGGTATATTTTAGTGACCTTTAGATCATGCGTCAAATACCATTTTAGCAATGGTGTGGCCAATAGGATCTTTTCCCCGATATAACTACCTATAAGTGTCCGTCTGGCACTTGTCAACAACTTATGTTTCTCAGCGTACTGACTCATAAGTTCACCAATGTCGGCTCTAGACACATCAGTGTTTTTAAAGATGGGAGTCATTTCAGAAAAATACTCTTTATACTCGTCTGGTACGTGTATGTCGCATTCCACTAGACCAAACAAAGTCTCGTCTTTTACAGCCTTGAGAATCTTGTCTTGGTCTATGTCCTGGTAACCATGCCAGGGTGCGACGTATGGGAATGTCGTCTTCACGAAGTTCTTAATGGTGGTATTAGTCTTTTTGAGAGACTTCCACGCACATTCCCACATTTCCACGACCGTAACATTCACCTCCTTCTTCAGATACTCGTGAATCTGAAGAGTGTTGGTATACAGCTCGGCCAAGGGTTTTTTGCTCACCGGGTTAACATCAATACCCCGTGTCAGCACACAGTCTTGATGCCCGTGAAATAAGCACCCGTGAAACTGGTAGACGGTTCGAGTCTTCTTATCCCAGCCATCTACACGGATGTGTCGTTCTCCTAGAGACATCTCCCGCCCATTAAACTGTGTTTGTAGCTGTATGCCTTGACTGTGTTGTACCCAAGCCAACCACTCTCTGCACTGGACTATGTACACTCTGGTTTTATGGGGCTTGAACCCATCTTCTGCATATCTTATCACAGGAAAACCGGTGGGCATCTTCTGCATCAGTGCCCACAGGTATAGAGCGTTGGCATCGTACCCTTTCACACTCTGAACTACTTCACCCCCTCGAATCCTGGTCTTACCTACCTCATGATACCTATGGAATATGATCGAGGGGCCCCCTACAATATTTTTTCTAATGGTAGTGTGCAGATCACTCTCCTTATTGGAACATAGTGAAAACACTATATTCTTGGGGATGGTTTTAAACAGGTACTTTAGGGTCACCCCGGGAACTGAGATGGCATCTTTGAAAATATCTACCTCTAAGTCCTTGTAAAACTTAACCTGAGTCTTTAACGCTTTAATAAAGGGTCGCACGTCCTTGTTGTTGTACCACCTTAGGAAGTCTGCCAGTGTCGTCATTTGGTTCTCGCGCCATACTCGCTGACAGACATCGTAATCAGCAGCTGAAATGTTGGAGTTTTTCAGTTGTGAATGGAAAGCCTTGTGTGGAGGTAAGCGAGTCTCTTGTAGTTTATCTAATGAGGTGATATACTCGTAGCAAAAGAACCCCTTGGTCTCCTCTACGTCATAGGCCGCTAAATATTTGGCGTAGCTAAATCCTGGGGCTAGATAGTTAACTATATCTAAAAACTTAAGTTTTTCTGTGGAAATGGCCATGACATTATTGTTTCTCTTCACTATGTATTTAAAGGGGTCATCAGTGGCAGAGAGGAAGGACTCTATCAAATAAGGCTTAATTAGATTTATATCATACCTCCCCGAGTTAAATCCTATCACCGGCAATTCCTGCATGTACTCATCTAACTTAGCCACTAGTTTGTGTTCATTTAGCTCTTCTAACCGTGTGTATAACCAGTCGAACTTAGTTCGTAATTTGGAGTACGCTGCATCAGCGATTTGAGTCAGATATTCAACCATCTTTCTCACCAAGTCCAGAGGATTACCCGTTGTGATGTGGCAGACAGGGTCCTCGAACCCAGGGACATTTGACGCTATCGACCAGCTAAGTGGGACATGCTTACCTAAAAATTTGGTGGACTTGGTTTCCCCTGGTAAATTGTTGGTCTCGAAGTAACATTCATAGTCGTAGGCAACCCTATAAGGATATACGTACTTGGTGTCTACCTTGACCCCCAATGAGCTAATGGTCTCCCACACAGTTTCTGTCACAGTATAGACCCCTCCTTTATAACTGTTCACAGGGACTCCCCCACTACAAGTCTGAGTATGTCTATCCATATCCCGAAAACTAGCCCACAACTTCCCACATTCACTACACCCAAATGACTTGGCTACTCTATCAAAGTCATTAATGTACATGAAGTGATCCTTATATAATAATACTCGCATAATTTTAGTATATTCCCCACTACCGCGAAGTTTGGGGACCAGGGCTTGGGTCTCGTTGAATTCAAATATGTCTACCTTTACCTTAAAACATTTTTCTATACTGGGCATATCGATAAGCCTAACCCCTGGGAAGTTTTCTAATGAATCTAGTTTCTGGTATTTCTGCCACTGGTTAGCTAAGCGAATGGTATGTTTTCTAAGATCTGTCACGGGTTTCCCTTGGAATACCGCCAGACATCGAAAGAGACAAAAATTGTCAGTGTAGGGGTTTGAGCTAGAGTCGTATTGCAAAATATTGATACCATAGTTGTGTCTTATGTGGTCAGGTAAGCCCTTTAGACAACAACCTATCGGGTGCTCATTGATGTGATATATATAGAAGCTAGTCGCGGGGATTGTCTCTACCAAATACGTAGAGTCGGGTCTGTTGTGTAGGGCGTAATTGAACATGTCACTTTCCTGAACTATGTTTATAAAGTCGTCAAAGTCTTGTTCGTTGTTTACTAAAAATGGGACGTCGAGTGCGCAGGCATTATTTGATGAAGAATGGAAAAATCTAAGTTCGTTCGTCTCCTTATGACGTAACATCATGTGATGGCTATAATTTACCTTAAATCGGCTTGTCTGACTACTAAACACAGTCGCTAGTTTCTCGGTCCAGTCTATTGGTTGTGTTGAGTCTGGTCGGTGAAAAAAATTATAGGTTGATATATGTTTGTTGATCTTGTGGTGTGTTTTGATACTATTCCAGTTGTCTCTATATGTCTGTTGGATATTGTCGACGGTGGGGAGTTTGTCTAATGTCTTTAGCTCCTCATCTATCTCTACTCTCTCATCTATCTCTACGACAGCTTCCTCTGCTACCACGTGCTCGCTATTGTGTTTCTGTTTCTTAGATGGTTGTGGGTCTGATGGTGCTTTTCTTTTTCGTGATGATTTTTTAGTATCCGTGTTTGATGTTGAAGGTATATTGTCCATATGTGTTGGAGGTGTAGTGTTCATGTGTAATGTTGTCGGTGTGGTTGATGTTGTGGGTGTCTGGTGGTGGGCTCTTAAATGGTGTTGTAATGTGTCTTTTCTGTTGTATAAGTGACCGCAGATGTGGCATGCGTGAGTTTCGGTTGTGTGGACTGTTCGAATGTGACGTGTAAGATTGTGGCGTTCAGTGAAAACTTTGTTACATGTAGGACACAGATGGATATTTTTCTGGTTAGTGGCCATGATTCCAGCTGACAATAATGTAAATTGCTGTAAGTCGACTGCTTGTTGCGGGTTGGTACACTTTTCTTTATATTTAATCACCTGCGCTTTTTATAATAGTGGCTGTTTGCGTACAAGGATACGGGTTCTTTGTATTCTACCAGGTTGACCACGTACATCTGTGAAAGTATCAATCACAAAAAAAAAAAGAAATTAGTTTCCACCAATAATTTTTTTTTAATTTTCATATTTTTTTTTTATTGAGCTAACATCCGATATCATGCATGTGTGTAATATAATTTTAAATAAGTTGCCATTAGGTAGACAGTGACACAGCTATGTATAAAGTTAATCTTTATAGGCAATGTGAAGTTAAGAACATATTTTTTTCTAACTTTAACAAGAGACACTCATTATAGTTTGACACCTGGTCTAGACATTACATTTGAAGAACTCACAAGGTCGGAGCATGATTTGTTACCACTGAATGTGAAAGACCACAAGATATGACTGATTGAAGTTAACAGACCCCCTTGAGTTTAAAAAATAAGGACAAACAACCCATTTGCACAGAACGAACAGCAAGAGAGGCGTTCTAGTGTTGTCTTCATGTCACCACTGGAGTATATGAACTATTAACATTTAGTTTCAGCTAGCAAAGTTACCAGTATTCACACGCACACATATACGGATACATATATACAGACATACATACACACAGAGTCAGAACATGTGGCTTTGACGTATACAAATATACATATACATAATACTTGCTTGTAGTACCACTCCACGGGTGATGAACCCTCGCTTAGTCAGACACAAGGCAATGCTGTTTGTTGACAAGCTTGAGTCACTACCCAAGATCGAGTCGCTAGTGGTGACCCTTTGCTATGTTGATACAAGGCGCCGTTGGTTGTCGGCAAGCTCGACTAGCTGGTGGCGGCCCTTTGATAGGTTAGATACAAGGCGCTCTGTGGAAGCAAGACACAATACATTACCAACCAGTTCCACCAAGAAGGGCGCACACATAAGTACACTTAGCCGACCACACACACACACACACATACACACACACACACACATGCATATATACATACACACATGCATATATATATATATATATATATATATATATATATATATATATATATATATATATATATATACATACACACATACACATTCACACTTGCATACATACACACATACAAATAGACATACACATATACATATACACTCACATACACACATACACATACGTGTACGTATATACATACATAAATATATACATACACACCCATACATACTCACACACAGCCATATATACAGATATACATACATACTCACACACACATACAGACATATAGACACACATATACACAGGTATACATACACACTCGCATACACATAACCACACCTACATACATACAGACACACACACACACACACACACACACACACACACATATACATGCGCACAGAATATAGACATATCTACAGACAGACAGCCAGACATACATACATACAGACAGACAGAAAGACAGACAGACACACAGACACACAGGCTCACACACGAGCATATGTTTTACCAGCAAGACAATATACTCACCTAGTGCAACGATGGTCCACGTCTGGTTTTCCTCCAATATATCTTCTTCAGCGGCCTGGGCGAATGTGGTTTCTATAGCGTTTATTCCCAGTATTTATAGTGAGTTGTGCTGATGTGGACTACACCAACTGACACCATGTATTAATCCGCGCACTGCAATGATGATTAATCCTATAAGCTCCTGCCAGCAATTATGAGAAGAAATGAAAGTAGTGCTATTGATTTTTATTGGGTGCCCGACAATAGGTGTTAAGCTCTTAATCCTCTATCGACGTTTATATGGCTCTTTATTAATATCACGATCTATTTGCCACGGCGGATATATTAATAACAGTAATAACCCACCTAGTCCATTACGACGACGATAAGCTCCTGGATTAGTTGTTAGGAGAATCAGTATTGATTTTTTGTCCCAGATTGTGCATGTACATCTCTGTGTATTTTTTAAGTTTTGACATTTTACGGAAAGAGTCGTTTGGCCGTTATTATTACAAGTATATAACCGCTACTCGTTGGTCCGCTGACTGGACTAGTGGGCAGTCACCAATAACCACAAGTGTGGACACTCATCAATGACCACCTACCCACCTATGTGGCGCGATATATAGGATTCGACCCCGCGCCCATGCGCCCGCACCCGGCGAGCGCCCCCGCACCGGCTGCCCGCCACCCGCCGCCGCGCGCCTTTGGTTGTTGTTTAATTTAGTTTAATTTTTTTTTTACAACTATTTAAACTATGCTACACACAGTTATCTGCCCTTAGAAAAACATGTCTTTTCTTAGATGTATCGCCCCCTTACATATGACCTAAGTACCTACCCTACCCAAACCGCCCTGGGCCCGAGCTGGATTGGAGGCAATCCAGCGAGGTCAATCCAGAAAGTATAATTAGGAGCACACAGAAACCCTAACCCCTAAACCCTAACCCTAACCCCTAACCCTAACCCCTAACCCTAACCCCTAACCCTAACCCCTAACCCTAACCCCTAACCCTAACCCCTAAACCCTAACCCCTAACCCCAATCCAACTGGATTGGGGTCAATCCAGCACCACAATCCAGATTTCCTAATCAGTTAGGACGTAACCTACTACTGACTGCTACGTCATGTAAAGGCTATGCAACTAACTTTTGTTTATTGGTACGTAGGCCTGTATCACATGTCTAGTCATTAATAACTGTCATTAACTAACTATAGTACCTTGCGGTGTAGGACACGGTGTCTTGAACCTGAAGAACTAAGGCCGCCTGTCCAGTGCAGTCGCTGCGAATTGTGCATG
Organism: Cepaea nemoralis; assembly: GCA_014155875.1. Classification (NCBI taxonomy): domain Eukaryota; kingdom Metazoa; phylum Mollusca; class Gastropoda; order Stylommatophora; family Helicidae; genus Cepaea; species Cepaea nemoralis. The sequence goes on along the minus strand of JACEFZ010006183.1, from coordinate 83,362 downwards.
TTAGGATTTTCTTTTTGACCCCCGTGTCACAAAATAAAACCGTGTGTTTAACCAGTTGATTATTATAGAGGCTTTCTGATAAAACGGACTATCTGCTAAGCAACAAGTGTTTCAACTAATACAGAGAAAACATTCATAGTTGTGGCTGCACGTGTTCCCAAACAGGTCGGGCATAAATAACAGCTGTACTTGTACATCTGGTTGACGGATTGGCAACACTCGGAAGTGAGGGAGACGAATCCCGGCATCGCCTTGACAGTTTATCAACATTTGAATACAGATGGAAGCCGTGGGATCATAGTGGCAATCGGATGTTGGCCATCACCTGTCGGACAAAATTAACAGTGGCAGATGTATAGAGGAAGTGAGTGCGCTGAATCATACATCGCTTTGACAAGTCATAAACATGTCAGAGGGAAAACGGAAGTACTCAGCAAGGAAGTAAACAGTACATCTGTCAATTCTTAGTTTCCGGAACATCGAGGAGATTGGCAGCTTGTTGGGGAAACCTGTTGTTGGGATCATACAGTAACTCGTTAGTTTGTTGGGGGAGTCGAAACAAGTGATGACAACTTTGACAGTGACTAAGGCAAGGGAGAATCGATTCTTGACAATGGCGGATATGAGAAAAATAACACCTGCAGGACGTCACCCATATCACGTGACCAATTTTAGGGGTTTGCCAGAAAACCATGATTGGAGATGGGGAGTTGACAAAAACCGTGGATTATGATGGACTTGTTTGTGGGAGAGCTCTACAGTGTTAGATTTATTTAAGATTAACTAGCATGTGCCGTTATGGCAAAGTGTAGTAGCCATCCCGGGAATGAGGCGGTTTTGCATAAGGTTCCCTACCAGATCCGAGGAAACTCAACAAGTTTTTAGGAAAGGTTCAAATCCCATTCGGAAGAACACCAGTTGAACAGTCAATAAAGTTTCGTACAGAACGTAACTAAAGCTAGAAGGAAGATGATTCACCAAAGAGGGTGATGATTACTGATGCACCACACAGCATCAGACAGTAGTAACTAACCGAGAACATTAATTATAATAGTTACCTAGTGTGATATAATCTCGTGTAATAGAACACAAGACATGATACTTGAGGCTAGATAGACACGAGTGAGGATCAAGTACATTAACAATTAACATTAATAACTGTGTACACACTACAAAGGACTTGTGCATTTTTTTAGGAACGATAGGAACGGACATTGTGTAGGGTGCAACCGGTCCATGATTAACTGTTAATACCACCGGTGTCTATTTCGGAAGATCATGAAATGGGATTACCAGAGGTCTACAGAGGCAAATCAGTATCCAGCAGGATGGTTTCGGCACTGGGTGAGATGTACATGTTCTGACGTAACGTGCTGTGGTCTATCCTTGCTGGGATCAGCTGACTGGGTTGTGGTCTGAGAGTCCGATTCTACACACTTTATAGAACACGTCACACATTTTCTTCGCATACACGTCTCATACACGTTACACTTTTCTTTTAATAAATTAAGCTATATTCATTTTTTTAGAAGCAAGAGTTGTTGAGTATGTTGCGTTGGAGAAGTATGAGAGGGGGCATAGTACGACAGTGAGAGAGTGACAGGAAAAGGTGTCCACGGGCTGATGGAGTGTGTTGGACGGAAGCTGGTGGATTCTCCAGAATATTAAAAAGGAGGAAAATATTATAATGTGGGTGTCGACTCTCTTCACTCCAGGGACGACACTGTAAAGGAGGACACGACATTATTGGGGGCTCGTAAACGGAATCTTTGGACAGCGGGATCTCTCGTAAACGGGATCTTTGGACAGCGGGATCTCCCGTAAACGGAATCCTTGGACAGCGAGATCTCCTGCAAGCAGGAACCTTTGACAGTGGGATCTTCTGACAACGGGGTCTTTTGACACGGGATCCTTAGTTATAAGAGGGAGATATCATTTTGGAGAATCCGGCTAGAGTGAATGTGGATAAGGGTTAGGACAAATATCTTACCTGTTCACACTTCACACGTCTGCATAGGTCTGTGGTCCTGATTCTACTCTTGTCACTGAGTGAATGTGCTGTGCGTGGTAATATCTAGATTTATAGTACTTGTTCATATATCTGTATAGTAATTTGCAGTTATATTGTACTCGACCTGCTAGCTTACCTCTCTGTATAATGGCCACCCCTAAACTAACCACGTTAGAATTAAAGGCAAAGGGGGAAGAAATGGGATTGGCGGGTTCTGCTCTAACGGATTACATACAGGAAGTGGAGAGAGAGTATCGTCAAGCAGAACGGGAAGATCGAAAGGCCGAGCTGGAATTGAGAAGGATGGAGTTGGAACAAGCAGCTAGAAATTGGAAGCAAGCAGCTAAGAAATTGGAAGCTGAGCAAGCAGCTAAGAAATTGGAAGCTGAGCAAGCAGCTAAGAAATTTGAAGCTGAGCAAGCAGCTAGGAAATTGGAAGCTGAGCAAGCAGCTAGGAAATTAGAAGCTGAACAGGAAGCACAGAAAAGGGAGCACGAGTACCGGATGAGGGAACTCGAGTTGAAGAGTCAATCTAATGGAGAAACTGAGGGAGCAGTTGGAGGTTCCTCCATCCCAGGCTCAACACCAGTAGGTGGACATGGGTACCATGCTATGAAGTTTCCTTTAGCGGTCTACGAGGAGGACAAAGAGAAGATTGACCAGTACCTTCAACGCTTCGAGGCTATGTCAGTTGCTATGGGTCTGGAGCGTAACAAATGGAATCTCAAGCTATCCCAGGGATTACGCGGGACCGGCTACGAGGTTTATTCTCGCCTGCCACCAGGACATGAGAACAATTATGACGAGTTAAAGACGGCTCTGCTGAAACGATTCGAGGTTACGTCACATACCTACCGGAAAAAATTTCGAGCAGCGAAACGAGAACCAGGAGAGTTGTTTGCCGCCTACAGTTTGCGTCTTAAATCTTATCTCCATAAGTGGATGGATTTGGCTGGGTTCGCACATGACTATGAGAGTCTGGAAGAGCTCATGGTGGTCGACCAGCTAAAGAAGCAAATGTCTAAACCTCTCAGGACGTTCCTGGGAGAACAAGGAGCGGAACGTATTGACCTCGTGACTAAATTAGCAGAACGGTTCGTCGAGGTACATGGGGAGGCAGGGGAAAACCTTTCCACCAACACCAAAAGTCAAGAGAAACATGACAAGAAGAAAGCCAAAAACTCAGGAACACAAAAGTGGGAACCGTATGTGCAAAAATCAGAGGATAGTTCAGAGAAGAAGAAGGAGGGAAGCAAGAGCACTTCAAGCTCTACACCAAAACGACCGTGGTCGGAGAAGTGGTGTTCAATTTGTAAGTCACCCTCTCACAATACGAGGGACTGCAAATCGAAGGCTAAGAACCCTCACTTTGCAGCATGTCAAGTGACTTCCAAGGAGGTTGTCACGGAAAATGCCAAGGTCAACAAGGAAGCTCGCCACCAGGAGAGCTCACTCAAGTCTGGCAATAGAAAATCTAGGACAGGGAAATGGTGCAACCAATGCCAGTCGAATACGCACAATGCTATTGACTGCAGAGGAGAGTCAGGAGACACTCAATTCGTCGTGTGCCCCGGGAAACCTAAGGTGGAGCCCACCGAACAGGTCGAGGCCGAGGAAGAGACTCCAGACCAGGAAAAACCACCTGTAGTGGAATTGGTAGAGGTTAACGGTCGTCAAGTGGAGTGTTTATACGACACAGGACTGGACGGGGAGGCCGTGATTTCTGCGGATCTGGTACATCCAGAACAATTCACAGGTGAGACATTGGATATACAGCCTGCACAGAAGAGTGCTGTAGTCATGAAGTTGCCTATTGCTAATGTGGAGATTCGGTCAAGGTACGTCACCGGCACCATCAAGGCCGCTGTATTGACCGATCCCATTTTTCCAGTCATCCTAGGTTGCCGGTATGTCTTTCTGGGAATGCCCAGGGAGCCAATCCATATGGGAGCAATGCAGACTCGCTCTCAGACGAAAACGGAAGAGGCAGACGCAATTGTGACTAACCCAATGCCGGGGGAGCTACGAACTGCCCAGAGTGAGGATGATACTTTACGTCCTTGCTACAAAAAGCTGCAGAAAAGTGCTGATCCACCAGGACGGGGGCAGTACTACATGAAGAATAGGATACTCTACAGGAGAGCAGGAAGGGGAGACAACCTATACGGTCAGTTGGTCGTCCCGAAAGCTCACCGGCCCCAGATTCTTCATATGGGGCATACCATCTCCTTTAGTGGACACAATGGGTATTGCCGCCACCATGCAGCGGATTTCCTGCCATTACTATTGGCCGGGAATGACAGATGATGTGCGTCGGTATGTGAAGTCATGCCCTGAGTGCCAGAGGGTGGCACCGAAACACTGGACAGCACCGGTGGTGTTGGGTGAGATGCCCATCATGAACTCTCCTTTCGAGATGGTATCCATCGATATCGTGGGTCCACTTCCCAGGACTAGGAAGAGGAACATGTATATACTCACAATGGTGGATTGCTGTACAATGTGGGGTGAGGCTATACCGTTGACCACGATTGACTCGAAAAGAGTGGCGGACGCACTGATGGAGGCCTTTACCAGATTAGGCTTTCCGGATCAAATTCTGACGTACAATGGATCTCAGTTTTGTGGAAAACTCATGGAGGAGGTATTTAGGGTGTTTCACTCTAACCACATACATACCAGCCCTTACCACCCTCAAGCCAATGGACAAGTAGAGCGTTTCAACGGCACGTTGATGACAATGCTCAGGAAATTAGCGCAGGAAAAACCTGATAGGTGGGATGAATATATCCCAGCAGCACTCTTTGCCTATCGGGAAGTTCCTCATGGCTCAACAGGACTACCACCCGCTACGTTGCTGTTTGGTCGTCCAATCAAAGGACCGTTGGAAGCCATGTTGAGGAGTTGGACTGAAGAGGGGACGTCAGAAGAAGTGATCTCATCCTATAAATACGTGGAGGAACTGAAAGAAAAACTCCACAAGGGATGGACTCTGGCAAATCAAAACTTGAAAAAGGCCAGGAAAAGACATGCGGCTTACTACAACCGTAGGTCTAAAGAAAGATCTCTAGAGGTGGGAGATAAAGTCTTGTTGCTACTCCCAACGGGAAACAACAAACTGGAGATAGGTTGGCAAGGACCATTTCCCGTGGAAAGGGTGATATCCAGAACCAACTATCAGATCCGGATCCGGGGAAAGTCGAAGATTTTCCATATCAATCTCTTGCGGAAATACGAAGAGAGACCCGGAGACAAGGCAGCTCACCTCATGGCAATGGCAGTTGCAGTGGAGACAGAAGTGGGAACCAGCGAGGGCAGGGAATATCCCTTGGAACACCAGGAAACCTATAGGGATGTGCAAGTGAACCCTGATCTGACCTCCCAGGAGAGGGAAAGGATAACCCAGGTTCTCAAGTCTCATAAGGAGATACTGACTGATAAACCAGGACGAACGAGGTTGGTTGAGTTCGAGATGACTTTGACCACACAGGAGCCTGTTCGCCAAAAGGTTTACCCAGTGCCATTCTCTAAAGAAAAGGCCCTGGAGGAGGAAATACAAAAACTGCTGGAGGATGACGTGATTGCACCATCCACATCCCCATACAATGCGGGGGTAGTTTTGTTACGCAAACCAAGTGGAGAACACCGGTTGTGTATAGACTACCGACTTCTGAACAGTCACACACAATTTCAGGTGGAACCTTTGCCGAATCCAACTCAGTTATTCGCTAGGCTCCATAAGGCTCGGTACTTTTCAAAGGTGGATCTGAGTCGGGGGTACTATCAGATACCAGTCAAACCGGAGATTCGACCACTGTTGGCTTTCAGTACACCCAGTGGACACTACGAATTCAAGGTCATGCCCTTTGGACTCAGCAATGCACCTAGTGTGTTTACACGCATGATGAGGACTTTACTAGATCCGTTACAGGATCCGTCCATCATCTCATTCATGGATGATATTCTGATTTCCAGTGACAGCTTGGATGACCACTTACAATCCTTGGAGAGAGTGTTTAATAGACTCAAGGAAGCAGGGCTTACTGCTCGTCCAACCAAGTGCATGATTGGTTACCAGACTCTGGAATTTCTAGGTCACACCATCACTCCAGGACACATTGTTCCAGAAGAGAAGAACCTGGAGAAAATCAGAAATGCACCTAGACCTAAAACGAAGAAGGATGTGCGATCTTTTCTCTCGTTGTGTGGGTTCTACCACAAATTTATCCCACATTTCAATGAACTGGGAGCTCCGTTGACGGAAACCTTGAAAAAGGGATTCCCGGACCAAATCATTTGGACACCAGAATGTGAGAATGCCTATAGTCAGTTAAAGGAGGCCTTGGTCAGCAAACCTGTATTACAGCTCCCTGACCTTTCCAAACAATTTGTGTTGAGAACAGATGCGAGTGCGATTGGAATTGGAGCCGCTTTGTTACAGGAAGGAAAAGACGATGCTTCGGTTTTGAAACCTGTGGCATACGCAAGTAAGAAACTTCTACAGGCGGAGAGGAATTATTCAACCGTCGAGAGAGAGTGCTTGTCCCTCGTATGGGCAGTGCAAAAATTTCAGCCATATTTGTATGGAGTTAAGTTTCGAGTCCAGTCGGATCATCAACCCCTGATGTTCCTGGCTACTTCTCAGAAGCTCAACGCCCGGTTGATGCGGTGGTCGTTGTTACTTCAACCTTATAATTTCACAGTAGAGTACATTCCTGGGAAGGAAAATGTTGGAGCGGATTTCTTGTCAAGACACCCAGCTCCTGAAGAAGAAGAATGAATCATCTGGATTAAACTCACGGTGGAGAAGAGTGAGATGGACTACTCTCTTAGGAGGGGGCCTATGTCACAAAATAAAACCGTGTGTTTAACCAGTTGATTATTATAGAGGCTTTCTGATAAAACGGACTATCTGCTAAGCAACAAGTGTTTCAACTAATACAGAGAAAACATTCATAGTTGTGGCTGCACGTGTTCCCAAACAGGTCGGGCATAAATAACAGCTGTACTTGTACATCTGGTTGACGGATTGGCAACACTCGGAAGTGAGGGAGACGAATCCCGGCATCGCCTTGACAGTTTATCAACATTTGAATACAGATGGAAGCCGTGGGATCATAGTGGCAATCGGATGTTGGCCATCACCTGTCGGACAAAATTAACAGTGGCAGATGTATAGAGGAAGTGAGTGCGCTGAATCATACATCGCTTTGACAAGTCATAAACATGTCAGAGGGGAAACGGAAGTACTCAGCAAGGAAGTAAACAGTACATCTGTCAATTCTTAGTTTCCGGAACATCGAGGAGATTGGCAGCTTGTTGGGGAAACCTGTTGTTGGGATCATACAGTAACTCGTTAGTTTGTTGGGGGAGTCGAAACAAGTGATGACAACTTTGACAGTGACTAAGGCAAGGGAGAATCGATTCTTGACAATGGCGGATATGAGAAAAATAACACCTGCAGGACGTCACCCATATCACGTGACCAATTTTAGGGGTTTGCCTGAAAACCATGATTGGAGATGGGGAGTTGACAAAAACCGTGGATTATGATGGACTTGTTTGTGGGAGAGCTCTACAGTGTTAGATTTATTTAAGATTAACTAGCATGTGCCGTTATGGCAAAGTGTAGTAGCCATCCCGGGAATGAGGCGGTTTTGCATAAGGTTCCCTACCAGATCCGAGGAAACTCAACAAGTTTTTAGGAAAGGTTCAAATCCCATTCGGAAGAACACCAGTTGAACAGTCAATAAAGTTTCGTACAGAACGTAACTAAAGCTAGAAGGAATATGATTCACCAAAGAGGGTGATGATTACTGATGCACCACATAGCATCAGACAGTAGTAACTAACCGAGAACATTAATTATAATAGTTACCTAGTGTGATATAATCTCGTGTAATAGAACACAAGACATGATACTTGAGGCTAGATAGACACGAGTGAGGATCAAGTACATTAACAATTAACATTAATAACTGTGTACACACTACAAAGGACTTGTGCATTTTTTTAGGAACGATAGGAACGGACATTGTGTAGGGTGCAACCGGTCCATGATTAACTGTTAATACCACCGGTGTCTATTTCGGAAGATCATGAAATGGGATTACCAGAGGTCTACAGAGGCAAATCAGTATCCAGCAGGATGGTTTCGGCACTGGGTGAGATGTACATGTTCTGACGTAACGTGCTGTGGTCTATCCTTGCTGGGATCAGCTGACTGGCTTGTGGTCTGAGAGTCCGATTCTACACACTTTATAGAACACGTCACACATTTTCTTCGCATACACGTCTCATACACGTTACACTTTTCTTTTTAATAAATTAAGCTATATTCATTTTTTTAGAAGCAAGAGTTGTTGAGTATGTTGCGTTGGAGAAGTATGAGAGGGGGCATAGTACGACAGTGAGAGAGTGACAGGAAAAGGTGTCCACGGGCTGATGGAGTGTGTTGGACGGAAGCTGGTGGATTCTCCAGAATATTAAAAAGGAGGAAAATATTATAATGTGGGTGTCGACTCTCTTCACTCCAGGGACGACACTGTAAAGGAGGACACGACACCCAGGCAGAAAAATAATTTATCGGGGATTCGAACCCATATCTCTGATTTTAAAGCAACGATTAATCTATGGAAAAGAGCATACAAACAAAAAGGATCCGGATGTAGATCCAGTGAAAAGGCAAGAAAGCGATCATGAACATAGTCAAGGCGTCTGTAAAAAAACGCGGATACAACTCAACAACCAAGGCAACACATCTGGTCTTGAAACACACACTTAGTCTCCCCACAACCCTATGGGTAACGACAAGTGTGAATTAGGGCCAGAGACAGCACTCACCTCGGGGATAGACAATAGATAAAGTATATTTTTTCTGCGGTATTTTTCATAGAAATCTATAGGCCAGTAACATAAAGAATGTCTCATTTAAGCGCTCACTTTATTTGTACCAAGCAATTTAACATTCTTTGACCAGTGACTCCTTGTATGATCAAACCACAGATAATGTTCTTTAATCTGTATACCCCACATAGTTATTACTTTAACTCCTTCAGTGTCAGACAGTTATGACTTTAACCCCATCAGCGCAGATAGTTATTACTTTAACCTATTCGACCCCAGGCAGTTATTATTTTAATCCCTTCAGCCGCAGGCAATTATTACTTTAACATATTCATCGCCAGACATTTATTACTGTAGCCCCTTTCGGCCCAAAAAGTTATTACTTTAATCCATTTTTCCCAGACAGTTATTACTTTAACTCATTCAGCACTAGGCAATTAATAGTTATGACTTCAGTGCCAGACACCTATTTCTTTACACATTTCAACACTAGACAACACTTACAAACTGCAGTCGAAGACAACTATGACTTTAACCCATGCACCCCCATACTGTTATTACGTTAACACCTTCAAATACAGACAGTTATTGCTTCTACCTACTGTCTTCTATGTGTAGTTTACATTGTTATTTCTCACTTGTCATTTTACTTTACATAGATGGTTACTATTTTTAATGCTTCAATACCTGTAGTCTACACATTAATTACTTCAGTCGCAGTATAGTCTACACATTAATTACTTAGTGTCAGACAGTTATCACTTGAATTACTTCAGTCTCCTATAGTTAACACTTTAGCTACTTCAGTTTCCTGTGGTTAACACTTTAATTACTTCAGCCTCTTCTAGCTAACACTTTAACTACTTCAATCTTAGAGAGTTAACTCTTTGATTACTTCAGTCACAGACAATTAACACTTTAATTACTCCAGTCACAGACAATTAACACTTTAATTACTTCAGTCACAGAGAGTTAACACTTTAATTGCTTCAATCTCAGGTAGTTAACACCTTAATTATTTATGTTTCATATAATCAGCATTTTAATTCCCCCATTCCCGTATAGTCCGCACATTATTTCGTGCAGTTCTATATAGACAACACTTGTAATCGCTTCAGTTTTAGGTAGTTAACATTTTAATTCTTTAGTCACACAAAGTTAACACTTTAGTTCTTTTAGTTTCATATTGTCAACACTTTATTTGCTTCCGTCTTCGATAGTCAATACTTTAATTTCTTCAGTCCCAGAAAGTCAACTCTTTAATTGCTTCACTTCCAGAAAGTCAACTTCTTAATTGCTTCAGTCTCAGAAAGTCAACTCTTTAATTGCTTCGGTCGCAAAAAGTCAACTCTTTAATTGCTTCAGTCCGAGAAAGTCAACTCTTTAATTGCTTCAGTCCCAGAAAGTCAACTCTTTAAGTGCTTCAATATGGATATTTATCACTTTATTTCCTTCATCCCCCATAAGAAAAGTTAATGTAACGTGCCTTTAGACGTATGGAAAATATAGTCCTAGCTTCATAATTATATCAACACTCGAGTGGGGATGTGGGCAACATTTCGTCGGCCGCATTTTCTTCCCAAACTAATTCCTGGGCTGACCCCATTCCCGGACTGATTTTAAACATATACCTGAATGTATAACCACCGGATCGGCAGACAAGCGTGCTAACTACTGCGTTACCGCCTCAGCCTCCAATACCAAGTCAAATTTCAACAAATTACCGACAACTTGTGACGCCACCGCTGCATATTAGTTACATGCTGCTAGCTTCATACTTTAGACCAATCGGCACTCGATGGCACACATTTACTTCCCAGAAGATATGTTGGTACTCATTTCAGAATTATTGACCTGGGCGCCTAAGTTTTATTTTTGTTGTTTAATCCTGCCTGGAGGGAATCAAACACGCGATCACCCGGCTGACAGGCAGCTGTGTTAACCATTGCGCTACGGCGTGTCCCGAGTCAACACTTTAATTGCTTTGGTCCTAGACAGTTAAACTTTCATTTACATCAGTCATAGGTAGTCAACACTGTACTTCTTCAACTCCTGGGTAGTGAGCACTTTTAGTTATTGTGTACCGGATATTTTACTCCTTCTGACCCATAGTGTGATTCTGATATATGACGTGATTGAGGCACATACACACACACACACACACACACATACACACACAGATAGAGAGAGAGAGAGAGAAACAGAGATAGGGACAGACAGACAGACAGACAGGCAGGCAGGCAGGCAGGCAGGCAGGCAGACAGACAGAGATAGGGAAAGAGAGAGAGAAAGCGAGAGAATCAAAAAAGACAGAGATGGTGAGAGAGAGACAAACATACAGACATAGATAGGGAGAGAGAGAGAGAGAGAAACAGACAGAGACAGAGATGTGGAGAGAGAGAGATAGGGAGAGAGAGATAGGGAGAGAGAGATAGGGGAAAAGAGGCAGTTATACATACAGAGGCATAGGTAGGAAGAGAGAGAGAGGGGGGACAGAGAGACAAAGACAGAGAGAGACAGAGATACAGACAGACAGACAGACAGACAGACAGACAGAGATAGTGAGAGTGAGAGAGAGAAAGAAACAGACAAACAGAGATAGAGAGAAGAAGAAAACGAGAGAGAGAGAAACAAACAGACGGGGATAAGGATAGGGGGGAGAGAGAGAGAGAGAGAGAGGGAGAGAGAGAGAGAGAAAAGACAGACAGACAGAGACAGGGAGTGAGAGATAAGAAGAGAGACATATGGAGAGAGGGACAGAAAGACAGACAGAGACAGGGATAATTAGAGAGACAGAGAGTGAGAGAGGGGAGAGAGAGGTTATTGTGACAACATAATCCCATCTGCAGATATAAGAGTAAGGATTTGAGGTATAATAAGAATTACTGTAAACCAAATCACGGCTGTCATGGGGTAAGGCAGTCGCCCACCTTCACCTATTACAAAGAACTGTAGTCAGCTCGGCCATGTTTCGAACGACGACGTATAGCCATAAACAGCGCCAGATCTGACTACTACACCAAAGTGACATCCATTAAACCATTGCTGAACCCAAATTACTCACGCTTGAAGGTCGTAAATATTGCCCAAAAAGGCAGCTCGTTACTAGTTTCCTAACAATGCCCAAAACACTAACAGCGGATGACCAGTATCAGGGTCCGCAGTTCCATACTTCAACGGACAGTAATTAGAAACCATTAATTCCTTTTTTCACTGTTCTCTACTGGGCACGCGCTGCCAATAAAAATTTGTGTTTATAGCCAGGCACGTGTTGTCCGCTGGTCTCTTTCCCTGGAGTAATTAAATCTCGCTGCTATTTTATTTAGACTCACACTCCCTGTAGGCCCCACACACTCACGCACAGATATATAAACACGCGCATGGACGCACCCCGAGCTGTTTATCCAGGGGAAGTGCAAAAAGGCTTCTAATGTTATTAGAACTTGTCCTTTTAGACTGGCCCGCCGAGAAAGAACGAGTGTCCGAAGTCGGCGGTCCAATTTCCGTGATCAAAAGTCAAGATTAATGAAGCGAAGTCTGCTGCCCTTTCTATTAATTCTTTCATTGGCTCTGTGAGTCGCGGCATGCCTTGGCTGTCAATGGAATATTATCAAGTGCCTCCTTGTGGTTTCGTTGTAAAATGTTGATAGAAATCGTGAACTGTGATGTGACCGGAAGTAAGGACCGCTTGCGGACACTCTCTGTATGAGCTCGTTCTAAAGTCACTAGTTATCTGACGAAGCTGCACATGAACTGTGCTTGACTTTTTTATATGTCTGCATTTTTCAGTTGTCTTTTTGTTTTCTGTCAAGGCTACTAAATGTCCGCACCTGTGCGTGGGTGTGGGTGCACGCGCACATGGACGAGTGAACGTGCAAACCATATTTTAAGACATAAAGATGCGAATCAGCAACTGTCGTGGAGAGTTCAAGTCTCAGTGCTCAAACTGAGAACACGACACCGCAGACTCCAGCATGTTAACGCCTTGGTTAGTGGCGGTCATAAACCTGGTTCAATCCTTCGTTAAGGCGGGAAATGTTTTCTTAATTATTATACCTCATATTTTTTTTATTGCAGATCCTTTACAGGACATTGCAGTCAACACCAGCGTGTTTCGTTCAACTGCTGTTGATGTCTTGGCAAGCTTATGTTCAGTAGTTTGCCATTGTTTTCTGAATGACCGGCGCACATACCCCCGTAAGTAACCAACGCGCAGCTGTGATTCTTGCGAGAATATACGGGATTACGAACAACGCCCTTAACTCATACGCCAGGGATTCCGGCATATCCCATAAAGTGTTGCGATAAACAACCCTTGGTTATTTCCAAAATATATCTTTCCTTAGCAAGGAAATGGTTTTGTTAAAAGGGAGATGGTCATCCGATTCAAGTAGATGTAAACAGTGTGAAATCCTGCCACTTGACGGGAGCCGTGACGGTTCTCTGGTTAGAGCACTTTTCTGCTTGCCCAGTGGTCATGTGTTTAAAACTCCATCGCATATTCCACTATCTGTAGTAGCAGGGTTTGGGGGGGCCATGATCAACTATCTGTAGTAGCAGGGTTTTGGGGGTCATGTTCCACTATCTGTAGTAGCAGGGTTTTGGGGGTCATGTTCCACTATCTGTAGTAGCAGGGTTTTGGGGGTCATGTTCCACTATCTGTAGTAGCAGGGTTTTGGGGGTCATGTTCCACTATCTGTAGTAGCAGGGTTTTGGGGCATGTTCCACTATCTGTATAGCAGGGTTTTGGGGGTCATGTTCCCTATCTGTAGTAGCAGGGTTTTGGGGCCATGTTCAACTATCTGTAGTAGCAGGTGTTTGGGGTCATGTTCCACTATCTGTGTAGCAGGGTTTTGGGGCATGTTCAACTATCTGTAGTAGCAGGGTTTTGGGTCAGTTCCACTATCTGTAGTAGCAGGGTTTTGGGTCATGTTCCACTATCTGTAGTACAGGTTTTGGGGTCATGTTCCACTATCTGTAGTAGCAGGGTTTTGGGGGTCATGTTCCACTGTCTGTAGTAGCAGGGTTTTGGGGGTCATGTTCCACTATCTGTAGTAGCAGGGTTTTGGGGGTCATGTTCAATTACCTGTAGTAGATATGAATGGCAAACAATTAGGTATATTTAGCTCCTGCGAAAAGACGAGACATACTAGACACAGACACGGTGTACGTACCTTACGGAGACCTCCATCTTACACAGATGAAAACAAAGTGTGACTTATCAAAAAACATAAACAATCAATAAATATATAATACTGAAGTATTATAAGTATTAGGACAACACGGGACGATCGACGTTTCGGTTCACGACTTTTGTCAAGTATAGGACAACACAAACAGATAAAAAGCTAAATAAAACACAAAATAAAATGTACGTGTCTAGTATGTCTCGTCTTTTCGCAGGAGCTAAATATACCTAATTGTTTGCAATTCATATTGATATATCCTGCTGCAGCCGCTGCTTTATCTTTTGTTCTATACCTGTAGTAGCAGGGTTTTAGGCATCATGTTCAACTATATGTAATAGCAGGGTTTCGTGGTTCATGTTTAACTACCTGTAGTAGCAGGGTTTTGAGTTTTGTGATCTAGTTTCAACTTTTTTTAGTAGCAAGGTTTTGTGGTTTTCCACCACTTGGGATCTTTCCTTGCCTTTTAAAATAGTTACCGGATACTTTTCAAAGTCCTCTAGAAACTGAATGGGAAAGAAGAGCAGCTAAGAAGTAAATAAGTAACCTCACTTTATTGTCCTGTGACCTATCTGTGAAGGCCCACAATTTTGCACCCCTATGGAAGAATGTGCCATTATTTAACCTTTCCTTTTGACCCCACATCAGACAGTGACATCTGCAAACCATACTGTTAAGAGCTAAATTAACTAATGCCATTGAATTTAGCCTCATCGGTTTGGTCAGCTAATCAAAATCCCTCGCCATAGGAGCCTTGCAAGTAACAACTGTTACAGGCCAGATAAAAACAGAACGGCTCGCGTAACTTCTGAATAATAATAGCAGAATGGCAATATCACGTCCTGCAGCCACGAATCTACAGCACTAGAGCTCTGCATGAAGGGGAAAACTGCCGCATCAGACGTCACGCTATCGGCCTTGTTAACCAACAAAGCAGTAAGAGTCTTCACAGGAAACCGTCTGATCCACGTGCAGACACTCTAGAAAATTGACCTCTGCTGTTTGGAAATATCCCCAGCCTCAGGTTAATTTCCACTTCACAGCTGCCTGTCTGCGGCGACCGGCGAATCGCCGTTATTTGAGATCAGCTCGGTAAATATTCATGCGCATACATGCTTTTTTTCTTCCGTCTGCTACCATTGGGACGCTTAGCAACCGGCACTGTTGCTTACTTACTACCATTCTTATTTTCTTCGCTGTGCTTCTTTGTAGTAAAGAAATACATTCTGAGGTATTGATCGACACTCAGAGGAGACATTTCATCCAGTTGCTAGTCCTGTGCAGATTTTCGCTGCCTTAAAACAGTTTTTCGAGAGTACTATCTATCATAAGCCAGATGTCCTGTATATGTTGGGTCGTGTGTAATTCATCTATCACAGCTACGTTGTGATCTTCCTCTTTTTCGCCTAATCGGTACTCTTCCCTCCGTATTTATCGGTTTCTAGGTTGTCATGTCTGTTTACATGTACACAAAATTTCGTTTTCTTAATTTGTGTTTGTCGCAAAAACCACTCATGTTCAATACTGAGTTGTAGTTAGTACAGTCTCGTCTTCGTCTCCTTTCCGTCGTCTGAAGCTTCAATAGTTTATTGAAGACAATGAAAAATAATTAGATACATTTTAAAAACTGAAAGCAATTAGCATACGGAAGTTGAATAAAGTGGTGAACTAGACACCTCTAGTAGATGTGACAACGTGTAAGTCCAGCTGACCGGTGTATGGAATGAAGTGGTGAACTAGTCACCTCTAGTAAATGTGACAACATGTAAGTCAAACAGACCGGTGTATGGAATGAAGTGGTGAACTAGTCACCTCTAGAAGATGTGACAGTGTGTAAGTCTAGCTGACCAGTATGGTGAACTAATCACCTCTAGTAGATGTGATAACGTGTAAGTCTAGCTGACCAGTATGGTGACCTAATCACCTCTAGTAGATGTGATAACGTAGTAAGTCTAGCTGACCAGTATGGCGAACTAGTCACCTCTAGTAAATGTGACAACG
Source organism: Cepaea nemoralis (assembly GCA_014155875.1). Lineage (NCBI taxonomy): Eukaryota > Metazoa > Mollusca > Gastropoda > Stylommatophora > Helicidae > Cepaea > Cepaea nemoralis. The sequence continues at coordinate 67,318 of JACEFZ010006183.1, read as the reverse complement.
TGTAAGTCTAGCTGACCAGTGTGTGGAATGAAGTGGTGAACTAGTCACCTCTAGTAGATGTGACAGTGTGTAAATCCAGCTGACCAGTGTGAGGAATGAAGTGGTGAACTAGTCACCTCTAGTAAATGTGACAGTGTGTAAGTGCAGCTGACCGGTGTGTGGAATGAAGTGGTGAACTAGTCACCTCTGTTAGATGTGACAGTGTGTAAATCCAGCTGACCAGTGTGAGGAATGAAGTGGTGAACTAGTTACCTCTAGCAGATGTGACAGTGTGTAAATCCAGCTGACCAGTGTGAGGAATGAAGTGGTGAACTAGTCACCTCTAGTAAATGTGACAACGTGTAAGTCTAGCTGACCAGTGTGAGGAATGAAGTGGTGAACTAGTCACATCTAGTAGATGTGACAGTGTGTAAGTCCAGCTGCCCAGTGTGTGGAATAAAGTGGTGAACTAGTCACCTCTAGTAAATGTGACAACGTGTACGTCTAGCTGACCAGTGTGAGGAATGAAGTGGTGAACTAGTCACCTCTAGTAGATGTGAAAACGTGTAAGTCTAGCTGACCAGTGTGAGGAATGAAGTGGTGAACTAGTCACCTCTAGTAAATGTGACAACATGTAAGTCCAACAGACCGGTGTATGGAATGAAGTGGTGAACTAGTCACCTCTAGTAGATGTGACAGTGTGTAAGTCTAGCTGACCAGTATGGTGAACTAATCACCTCTAGTAGATGTGATAACGTGTAAGTCTAGCTGACCAGTATGGCGAACTAGTCACCTCTAGTAAATGTGACAACGTGTAAGTCTAGCTGACCGGTGTGTGGAATGAAGTGGTGAACTAGTCACCTCTATTAGATGTGACAGTGTGTAAATCCAGCTGACCAGTGTGAGGAATGAAGTGGTGAACTAGTCACCTCTAGTAAATGTGACAGTGTGTAAGTCCGGCTGACCAGTGTGAGGAATGAAGTGGTGAACGTGTTACCTCTAGTAAATGTGACAGTGTGTAAGTCCAGCTGACCGGTGTGTGGAATGAAGTGGTGAACTAGTCACCTCTATTAGATGTGACAGTGTGTAAATCCAGCTGACCAGTGTGAGGAATGAACTGGTGAACTAGTCACCTCTAGTAAATGTGACAGTGTGTAAGTCCAGCTGACCAGTGTGAGGAATGAAGTGGTGAACTGGTCACCTCTAGTAAATGTGACAGTGTGTAAGTCCAGCTGACCAGTGTGAGGAATGAAGTGGTGAACTAGTCACCTCTAGTAGATGTGACAGTGTGTAAATCCAGCTGACCAGTGTGAGGAATGAAGTGGTGAACTAGTCACCTCTAGTAAATGTGACAGTGTGTAAGTCCAGCTGACCAGTGTGAGGAATGAAGTGGTGAACTAGTCACCTCTAGTAAATGTGACAGTGTGTAAGTCCAGCTGACCAGTGTGAGGAATGAAGTGGTGAACTAGTCACCTCTAGTAAATGTGACAGTCTGTAAGTCCAGCTGACCAGTGTGAGGAATGAAGTGGTGAACTAGTCACCTCTAGTAAATGTGTTATAAACCATTTTTTGATTACACGTACAAAAAGTACTTGTTACCTTAAAGGGAACATATCGCCTAATGCATTTTTCTAAGGGCAGTAAGACTTACCTCAACTTTATTTATAGATTTTAACAAAATACTATTTTGTATGAAAGGTGTATGAATGGCAGAGTGAAAGAATTAAATGAGAGAACGATATACTGAGCGGACAAATTGTACGCAAAACGTATTTATTTTAATTTGTCTGCGTCTTTCATGTTAAATTGTATTACCTGTCTAATTGTTAATACATGTTTAGGAGTTAATACACTACATCTAAGCACCACTGCTTGGAATACCCGATCATGCATTACACATTGGGGTAATTCATGACAAGGGATATCCCAACTCGTGACGCTTGGAGATAAACCACACAATGAACACACACTCTATACAAACTTAAAACTGAACACGAACAATTAAAGTGCAGTCACTTTATTAGAAACAGCAACATATCAATCAATACACGAACAAACCAACAGGAACACGTAGTCAGATGTGATAGAACAACAGCATAGCTACATATTCAGCATTATACAACATACGGGAGTAAAAATGTATCGAAATACACACAGAACAAGATGTTGCAGGTGTACTTAAATAGCCAAGACATTTGTCTTGTTAGAACTCTCTTACACAGAGTTTTAATATCTTGGTATCATAATGGATACTTGAGAAGGGCGCGGTTGTAAAAACAACTGGGAAACGTCACGGAACTTCGGTCAGATAAGCATGTTTAAGAACATATAAGAGAGAAACCTCTTCAGCAATCATCTTAAAGTGGGGTATGGGAGAATACATAAGTTGGTGATGCAGATATGTCAGTTACCAAGTTACTATCCACCAAACTACAAACACCGACTTTATGTGATCCTGTGACAGAATTAGTACAGAACTAATTTACCATATAAGAACCCATCAAAGCAGGGGGAGGGGGACTCCTGTCACAGCCTCACCTAGAGACGGTACCAACCTAAAAGTAAGAGATACTAGCGAAGGGAGAGTAATCCAGCTAAAGGGAAAGAACCGAGTCACTCGAAGGCTTGAATAATCCAGAGCCTTCTCGAAGGACCGGTCAGTGTGTCCACAGTCCCGTGGACACTGATGGGGCCCGCCGATTGCGGGGTCCACGAGAAACTCAGAGAGAGTTGCCACCCATCTCGGATTGCGACACGTGTGGGGAAGGTCAGACAGGGACTGGACATCGAGGAAGCAACAGGGCTTACCTTAAGGGGACTTGATAGTAGACCCAATTGTATTTAAGGGTCTTAGACATATGTGTAGATAGCTGCTAGAGTTATTGTGTTAACCATGTTCATTATAAACTCCTGTGATACACAATGTACTGAATGCTGGCTTGTGAAAACTCGCTTCGCCAGCGTACTATAATATGTATGTAAATAAATGATGCTAAATTGTATCTAACAGAGTTTGTTGCCTGTATGAGCCCGAGTGTCAATCCCCTAGAGATCTAGGACTGTGACAGTGTGTAAGTCCAGCTGCCCAGTGTGTGGAATAAAGTGGTGAACTAGTCACCTCTAGTAAATGTGACAGTGTGTAAGTCCAACAGTCCGTTGTATGGAATGAAGTGGTGAACTAGTCACCTCTAGTAGATGTGACAATGTGTGAGTCCAGCTGCCCAGTGTGTGGAGTGAAGTGGTGAACTAGTCACCTCTAGTAGGTTACATAAATAAAGACACATAGTATTGTTTAGCGCTCAAAGAAGTAGAAGGAAGTAGATACTAGAGGACGCACTAAACAACATAAAATTTGAAAACTATAGTTACCGACCGGAATTGGAACCTGTCACTTCCAAATGGCGACAGTGCCTCGCTGCAGGAACAAGTATACTTCGACGCATGACCAACAAGACACTCCTGAGAGCGGAATCCTAGCCACTAGGATTAGTGGCTTTCTAGTGGCAATGATTCCGAGCTCTGAAAGAGTGGTCTCAGCGGGTTCCCCAACTGATCTTCCTGTAGTCACCTCTAGTAGATGTGACAGTGTGTAAGTCCAACAGACCGGTGTGAGGAATGAAATGGTGAACTAGTCACCTCTAGTAAATGTGACAGTGTGTAAGTCCAACAGACCGGTGTGAGGAATGAAATGGTGAACTAGTCACCTCTAGTAAATGTGACAGTGTGTAAGTCCAACAGACCGGTGTGAGGAATGAAGTGGTGAACTAGTCACTCTAGTAGATGTGACAGTGTGTAAGTCCAACAGACCGGTGTGTAGAATGAAGTGGTGAACTAGTCACTCTAGTAGATGTGACAGTGTGTAAATCCAGCTGACCAGTGTGAGGAATGAAGTGGTGAACTAGTCACCTCTAGTAAATGTGACAGTGTGTAAGTCCAGCTGACCGGTGTATGGAATGAAGTGGTGAACTAGTCACCTCTAGTAGATGTGACAGTGTGTAAGTCCAACAGACCGGTGTGTGGAATGAAATGGTGAACTAGTCACTCTAGTAGATGTGACAACGTGTAAGTCTATCTGACCGGTGTGAGGAAAGAACCCATTACGGGGATTCTAAAATATGATGCATGTCCTTTGGAGAACGACGCAATCAACCCCATGTTGATCTTCTAGACCAGTGGTTCTCAAACTTTTTTGTCCCATGCACCTCTTCACCATATGCTCAGAATGTCACCCCCCCCCCCCTTTCGTATTTCCTCCCTATAAATCCCCCCCCCCCCCCGCCCATACACAGTATACGTAAAATTGGAAGCTAAATTTAATAACACATACTAGAACAAGTCTATGCGTCTACATAAAACGTGATTTGCAGGTCTGCTTAAGTAACAAAACGAATTTCAGAAGAGCGAGAAATACAAAGAGGGGAAAATAATATCACGTAATTGGTTCTTGTATTAGCGCGATCTTGAAATAATCTTAATTTCCCCCCCCCCCCCCCCCCCCTTTCCCTTGGAAACCCTACAATTTCCTCTTGGGAATTCCTCACCGGTTGAGAACCACGGTTCTACACTATGTTATGTTCATTAATTAGTTTGTAACTGTTTTCTGAACAATATTTCAACATGGATGTTCAGTAAACCGGCGTGGAATGAACCCACTAACCCACCATTATGCATCAGTAAACTAAAACTATGCACTCTTTACACAGCTGGTAAACTGGCGTGCAATATTGTTATATTTGGCCTCCAGTTGCTGTTATCCCCAACCTGGGCCTATTCAGCTCGACTTTCAAGCCCTTCACGTTATGAATTTTCTGCCAGGTTAGAATTTGCCGGTCAATATTTTACAACAAATGCCACGCTCTGGCCATTTAAACTGGGGACTCTTGTTTTTGCTGGCCACTGTTTTGATAATATGAGAATGTTTGCTCATTGTCTGGGATTGAAAAGGTCTTCATCAAAGGTGTCCTTTGTATCGAGAATACTCTAAATACGCTGCCGCTGTTTGTCAAAGTTTTGCCTCTCCCGATAAAATCTATTGTTTGCCATTCTCTGGTTAGGAACATGCCATAACTGGGTTCTGGCGAAGAAAGGGGGATGAACTGATACACAAATAGGCGCGAGTTTGGCCGGTAAAACAGACATGCCACGTGTTTTATTAAGAAACCGTAGATTTCTGCCGAGTGGATCATTTAGCCGTCAGTCATGTCGTCAAAGGAGCAATAATTGGCGTCTGCCTTTCAGTACTCTCCAAGCCATTCTATTTGTTTGTTTGTTTGTTTGCTTGCTTGCTTGTTTGTTTGTTTGTTTGTTTGATAAGTAAGTTAGGAAGGTTGTGCTTTCTGTTAGCGCCGAATTTCGGGCGGCGTTCACCGAACCCGACACCGCAGATTGTGCCAACCGCTTCGGGGAGGGGAGGGGGGAGAGCGCAATTTGGAGGGTACAAATCTTACCCTCAATCAATCATGTGCCATGCCGGAAAGCGTGGGCGGTCATGACTCGCCATTTCACTCGATCACCAGTGTCGTGGATCAGCTCACTGTTCCTGTCTTGTCCATGCCATGTGGCCAAGTCATCCAGGTATTTTCCTCTCGGTCTTCCTCTTGGTCTGTTCCCTTAGATCTTGCCAGTTGTCACCAAGTTCTCCAATCCATTTCTTCTCATAACATGTCCAAAAAATTTTGACTGTCTACGTCTAATTTCTCTAATCAGTTTACGATGTTCCTTTGTCTCCTGTAGTACTTGGTCATTGGTTTTTCAGTCTGTCCATGGTATTCTTTGCATTTTCCTCAGAAACCACATTTCTGCAGCCATCAGATGTTTTTCAGCTGAAATCTTACCCTAGAGGAGGGAAATGCAGACCAGGTCCTAAGTCTTGGTCGGCAACTGGTCTAGGATGGAAGCAACGACAGGTGGACAATTAGTTTGCTTTGCTGATCCGGTACCTTCTGCAGCTTGTCTTGTTCCAGACGTATTGGTGTTACCTTTGCTGTGGAATGAACTAGGCAGGTCGAGAGATGGAAGCATGGGCAACACAGGGAATCTAAGCTCAGTCCAGGCTTTGTGTTATCTAGAGGTATAACTCCATTTTTCAAACTATCGTCTATCAAAACAAGGTGGCAGGTATGATTGTGTTAGTTAGTAATAATATTATTTGTCCAGCTGTTTTGGGATCTTCGCTGACATATTTCTTTCTTTCGTTGCTTATCTTCCCTTATACGTTCCGACATGATGCTAATTTCTCTATTCCCTACATCTGTTGAAGAGTGCAATAAATTTAAATTTCATGGATGTTTTCCTGAAGTTTCTGTTGAGTTATCTCATAACACATGGTGCTGTCAATATCGTGGCATATGTTTTCTTCTCTGTCCAGGTTATTCTCGACATTCTTCTAAAATAATCTGAATCCATATTTCTTCCAATTTCCTCATTATATCATTACCAGATGTCAATCATTCTCTTCCATACAGAAAGACAGACCATACATAAGCTTCAATCAGACGAATCTTCGCACTTGTGCAGGTATTTGTTTTCCATAAATGCAATCGTTCTAGTAAATGTGACATTTGGTATAGCGGTTGTTTTCTTTATCTCGCTACGAGGCAGACAAGATAACTGATAGTTTCTTTTAGTCTCTTTTTATGTATTGCTCCGCGGCGAAGGTGTTACGGACGCAGTTCGTAATCCCGCATACCCGCGTTCGAAACACAGCTTCATGCTATTTGGCAGCAAACCGCCTTGCGTTGGTTTTTTTTTTAATGAAAATTGTATGGGTGCCAGTCGTTCAGAAAGCAATGGCAAAATACTTAACGTAAACTTGCCAAGAAATCACGAACAGCCAAAAAATGTTGGGGTTGACTGCGACGTCCTGTAAATGATATGCAACTAACTATTACAATGTAAGATAGCGAACTATGGAAGTCCACACTTAACATTATGTCACATGATGATGATGTTGATTAAATATCATTCTTGACATTGTTTTCTTCATTAAGACTGTATTTAATTTTTCTCAGTAAGACGTCAATACACGTTTGAGCATTATTACTTCCAACGTTTGAAACCGCTACACTGAGTACAAACCACAAACCCAATGGATAAAACATTAACGTATTCTTTACGAAGCAATTTTTTTTTCCTGAGAGATAAGAATGCTGCTGATCAGATGGTATCCCAACAGAATCTATTAAAGCCTATACAAATATCTCAATTACATTATGCTGGCACCTTGCTATCTTGAAAGACGATAGTTTATTACATCGTGCTTCAAAAAAGGCCTAATAACTGCAGCCCGTGGAATGTGATCAGACACATTGCGCGATAAATGTTTGTCCACAATGGTTGCATGTCAGTCCCACCTTCACTCCCTCTGTAATATTTATTACTTCAACTCTGTCAGTCATGCATAGTAATGACTGTCACCCACTCTATAATGCTTGTAACTTCAACTCTATCAATCCCACTTTCACCCACTCTATAATACTTGTAACGTCAGCTCTATCAATCCCACTTTCACCCACTCTATAATACTTGTAACGTCAGCTCTATCAATCCCACTTTCACCCACTCTATAATACTTGTAACGTCAGCTCTATCAATCCCACTTTCACCCACTCTATAATGCTTGTAACTTCAACTCTGTCATTACCACTTTCACCCACTCTGTAATACTAGTTACTTCAATTCGTTCAGTTCCACATAGTAATTACTTTCACAAACTCTGTAATACTTGCTACTTCAATTCGGGCAGGTCCACATAGTAATTACTTTCACCCACTACGATACTGTTATTTCAAAATGCCAAGTGTCTTGGAGAATACAATCCTTACCTTCCTTACACATTGCCCTTGTATTAACGTTTCCCTACAAATTGTTTTTTTTTTTCTTTAAGGAGACGATAAATCTTCATTTGCAGTTTCGTTTGCTGGTTATAATGTTTTCTGTAGTCTCTCTCTCTCTCTCTCTCTCTCTCTCTCTCTCTCTCTCTCTCTCTCTCTCTCTCTCTCTCTCTCTCTCTCTCTCTCTCTCTCACCAACTGGCTCGATAACATGCCTACTTGCTCATTCAAACTGTGCACAAACGATAAGAGGCAGATAAAGGCGTCAAAAAACAGCTATTTACAATGCACATTTTTTAAAAAAAGCAACATTAAAAGACGCAATGGTGTAGACGTAGTTTTTTGGGAGATAATGTCTAAAAACGTGAAATATAAACATGTCATCCGATGTTGTCTCTTTTCATAATTAGCAAGAATATGAGCTGAAACTTTTAGCGTATACCCTTAAAAAATCGCCGCTCTACAAGCGCATTTCTGGGAGTACATTTCGGGGCATGATTTGTAATTATAGTTTAAATGTAATTGCTTCAGGTTGATTTATAACTGAGTATTCCACCACATATCAACACACAGATTATCAAAAGTGTCATGCAGATCTACCGGAATTCAATACGAGCCATGAATTTTACTTAGTTGATAAATTCCATGGGATGATTAATCGCCTGAAGCGACTTCCCGAATCTGCCATGGGCTTATAAACAGTTATTTTCCCTGTGCATCCCTTAAATCTGATATATAATACAACATGTCTGCTACCATATTAACAACTTTTAAGCCATAACTGTGACACACCCCTAACTCCCATTTTCAGCCATCCATTTTTGCTTGGTCCACACCAAATTTTTGCTTTTCACTGAATCACTTAAGTACTAACTACCGGAGCCACTCTCCGTGGAGGTTGGGAAATGTAAGGCGATGTGTGGGTCACTTCATGTGATAATTTGTTCCGAATCAGTTTTCTGCTAGGGGTCTGTTATGTGATTGTGTCATCACAAATTTGAGGCCTGAATGCGGGGAGGATTAGGTGGTCAATCTTTCCCTCACTTAGCAGGCGACCTCTCGTCCGACCGCGCTCATGACATTGTCAGCGCAGTTCTCTATCAACTCTCTTCCCCCCCCCCCCTTCTCCTCCCCTCCATTTCTTCTTGTGCGCTGGTTAACAATTGTTGCATGACATTTGCAGGACGTTGCGATCTCCCACAGGTTGCTTGTCTTGGCAATTTTACGTTCAGTAGCTTGCCATTGCTCTCTGAAAAAGACGTCAACGTTAAAGTCCAACTGACCGGTGTGTGGAATGAACACACTATCCGCCGTCAGCGCAGAGGAAGTTTAGTCGCGAGAGCCATAAATCTCTCGGCTTTCTGATGTACTGATATACAGTATATTTTAAATCCTAGTGACAGGAGCCTGCTGTGGGAATATAGAGTGTTGGGACCATCGATTGTTTTATATCTGGGTGCAGGGAGAAATAGGTGGCCGGTCTTTCCCTCCTGTAGCAGGCGGAGAGTGCGGGCATCTAACTCTCGACCGACCTATGTCATGGCATTGTCAGCATAACTTCCTAACCGTTAGTTCAATGGGCGCTGATAAGCACAAAGATACAGATTTTCAACCTTAGGAGGAAAAAAAAACAGGCTGATGGACTGGATGATGCCGCTTCTTTATACAGAGAGTTAGATTATATCAAGGCTGGTGTCGTGAAGGCTCTCTGGGATCGAGCGGAAAGTGCGAACATCAAACAAAGGACCCAAATGCTGGTTCAGCGGGGGTGAGCACAGGGTCTTGCGGCATTCAACATGTAGTGGAAAACACAGGCGGACGTTCAGGTTGCCATTGGTACCATCGGCATGGGAACTCTTCGCCTACTACTGAAAGAGGGAACTGAGCAGGCAAGGTATGTCCCGGGTGCGATGATGTTGATTTATGATATCATAATTCAATCTGAAGAAATGTGACGTCTATTGTATCATGAAACTGCGATGACTGGAGAGGTTTAAAGTTGCACCACAAGCATACATCGAATCATGTCGCTTCGATTTAACAAGGCTACACCAGGTCTGTGTAAGTTATGTTTTTAACTCCTTCAGTACAAGACAGTAACGCACATTATGTCCTAGTTGTTACTTTAATTCCTTACCCAAGCATTAAGTAATTTTGATTTTACCATTCTTCACTTTCGCTCTTTGTCGCCACGGATGTTCGTTCTCTCAATCTCTCTCTCTCTCTCTCTCTCTATATATATATATATATATATATATATATATATATATATATATATATATATATATATATATATATATATAAGAAGTATCCAGCGAATAGCTTTTTCTTTCCTCATTGAAACCTTATTTATGAGGAATAATAGAACTTATTTGACGTCAGGGTTAAATTTTCTAAGTTTGATAAGTTTTTATTTCTTTTGACCTTCACAAATGTACTATTGCATTGGGAGCTTCTCTTGTCTTTTGTGTTATTATTTTAGAATATGTAATGATTCCTCCATCTTTGTCAACACTGCTGCCTACACTGTTGTATGATTCCACCGCTTGAAGTGAGGTGTCATTGAGGGAAACCAAGTTAGCGTTTATTTGATTTCTTCTCATTGCCTTTTTCTTTTTCCCTATAAATATATAGATCTCATTGTTCTGACCTCCCATTAAGTGTGTTTGATCGATTTTTTTGTGATTTTGTGTGTGGACCCTCGTCAGTGAAGTAAAGTTCATGAAGCTGTTCTTTCAGAGTATGGTGAATTCCAAGATTGTGAAACATAAATAGAATGATATATGATGTTGTTCCGTGAGAGTCCAGTGAATGCAACTTTATGAAAAACAAACAGAATGAAGAAGGAAGCTGTTCTGCCAGTCCAGTGAATTTCAAGTTTATGAAACACAAATAGAGTGAAGAATGAACAGCTGATCACTGTAGTATACATCTTGCAAGCCGCCACATCGCTGTTCGAATTTCCCCGCACTACCCTCCAGTTAGCAACAGCGCCAACAACCACCACCATTAGAATTAATTTCAAATTTAAAAATGATAGAATTAGCGCCTATATGCACTACGTATACAGTGCATATCCCTGACCGGATGGCGTGTGAAGCGGGTGTGTAACCACGCGGCATTGTTTCCGGATCCGGTCAGGGATATGCACTACTGACGAGCTCAAACGAGAGTAACTCGAGTATAGTGCTTCCATATTGACGTGGATAGGCCTTAGGTTCATAACAGAATACGATCAGCGTTGACAGTAGTGGGTTGTGCTCAATATTTAAATTTCAAATCCCGAAACAACCAAATAATCAATTTGATTATTGCTCACTGTATTTTAGGAGGGCTGGTGTTCCTTGCCAGTGAGAAGCTCTGATCGTTCGGGTCCACATCGATTGACGGACGTCAGTCGCGGCGATTAGGCAATCTTGAGCATAGCCTACGATGGGTGACGTTGTAATATTCAGTTATGATAATTTGGCGTGTCCAGCGTGTGCCGCGTGGTTACACACCCGCTTCACACGTTAGTGATCCGGGGCTTGTTTCCGGATCCCGTCAGGGATATGCACTACTGACGAACTCAAACGAGAGCGAAACTCGAGTATAGTGCTTCAGTATTGACGTGGAAGGCCTTAGGTTCATACCAGAATACGATCATCGTTGCCAGTAGTGGGTTGTGCTCAATATTTAACTATTATTGATCAGGGAAACCATGGACGTTAAACTAAATTATACTGTTGAGAAGAGTACATTAACTTTAAACTAAGTTAAGTTAGTTGTATATCCTTTACAGGACATTGCAGTCAATACCAGCATTTTTTGCTGTTGTGATCTCTTGGCAAGTTTACGTTCAGTAGTTTGCCATTGATTTCTGAACGACCGGCACCCAATACTATTTCGTAAAAACCCAGAGAAACGCGCTCTAACTATAAACTACATTATACTAATATGTTTTTAAACAAGGACTTTACATCTGGAAAAAAAAAACAGGTACGCTGCACTGAACCATGCTGATTATAAAAACAGGGCTGATAAACTAAATTGCATTGATGAGGGAAAAATACTTTGGCGTTAACCCAAATTATACTAATGGAAAAACAAACAAAATACAATGACTTTACGCTTCATTATACAGATTAGCTGCTAAATTATGCTGATGATTAACAAAATGTGTACCTTACTCCAAATTATGATGTCGAAAAAAAAATAAGCATGGAATATAAAATAAATTATACTAACACAAATTTAGGAGGTGCAAAAATAACTTCATGCAGACCAATAAATAATTCCCTGGGGAAGAAATAAGACAGCCAGCGGGCCAGGCATTCTCTATGGGATGAATGTGGCGAATAAAGCTGGGCTTTCCTCTACGGATGCGCAGCTATGCAGTAATTACCTTTCACAGCAGCTCGTGACCGGATTCATGGCGGTAAGTGCGGGCTAAGTGTATCAATAAATAAATACATAACTGCATTTTCCAAGTGGTTTTTATGTTTTCAAACTTAGCAAAGGTGAAGTGAATGAGTGCGTGCGTGCGTGCGTGCGCGCGTGTGTGTGTGTTGTGTGTGTGTGTGCCTGCGTGCGTGCGTGTGTATGTGTGCTCTGTTTCTGTACTTATACCAGAATGTGATAGTACTGCTTCTAAAAACGCGCACAGACTAAAATGTTAGACTATACCAGTGGTTCTCAACCTGTGGGGAATTCCCCCCCCCCCCAATTTTAGGGTTTCCAGAGGGGGGGGGGGGGGGGGAATTAAGATTATTTCAAGATCGCATTAATACAAGAACCAGTTACTTGATATTGCTTTTCCCTCTAAATTTTACGGTTCTGTACTTCTCGCCCTAATGAATTTCGTTTTATAACGTAAGTAGACCCACAAATCGCATTTTGTGTAGATGTCTAGACTTGTTCTAGTATGTGTTATTAAATTTAGCTTCCATTTTTATGTCCACTGTGTAAGGGTGGGGGGGGGGAATTTATATGGAGGAAACTCGAAAGGGGGGATGACGCTCTGAACATATGGTAAACGGGGTCATGGGCCAAAAAAGGTTGAGAACCACTGGACTATACCATAGGTATACGGCTATGGAAAATGTAGCTTTTTGCAAGATGGAAAACATACTGACCAATAAAAAGGTGCCTATTGCTTCGAGAAAACAATGTTGACGTGCTACATCAAAACTTGTACTGTTATATGGATGGGAAACTTGAATAATAAGCAGACAAGCTGAGAAACATCTGATAGCAGTGGAGATGTGGTTTCTGAGAAACATGCAAAGTATACCGCGGGCAGAAAGAAAAAACAATGAGCAAGTTCTGCAAGAAGTCGTAAACTGATTAGAAAAATTAGACAGGGGCAGTTAAGACGTTTTGTGCTCGTTAGGAAAACAGAGTTGATCCACAACTCTGGTGATCGTGCGAGATGACGAACTATGATTGCCCGAGCTTATCAGCATGGAACATGATGATGATGCTACCATGGGGCACAAGTCTTGGTGAATTTAAATAGCTTTACTGCCTCTTTCTGATAGGAGAATCAATCAGGGCTGTGGCTAGTTCATTCTCTTCCCGAACTGTTGATCGTCTTTTCATAATCCATGTGACCTTGGAGATCATGTCTGTCTCCTCCTTTTGTCTCGTGTGTGCTACCAATAAGTTCTGATAATGATGTTCCTCTATGCCAGATATCAAAGTGTCTAGCATCTTCTCTCTTGTTCTTCCCTTGCTTCTCGTCCCCTCCAACTTTTCCGTTGTGACGACACACTCTAGTTTTCCGCTTCTCATGACAAGCCCAAAGAATGTGGACTGTCTGCTTTTGATTCAGATAACCAATTTTCTTTGTGAGTAGACTTTTTGTTTAATTCAAGATATCTTCATTGCGCTTTATATCCGTTCACGATGTTCTCATCATTCTTCTATAAAACCACATCTCCGCAGCCTCCAGATAATTCTTCACATGTCTGCTAATTGTCCATGATTCGCATCAGTGCATCAGCATTGGTTCAATGTAGCTATTAGGAACTCTTTATCTCACTCCCATTGACAAAGATAAATTGCAGCGAATATTCTTCTTTTAATTCAATGCTGCTCATACTGTTGCTAGTCTACATTTTACTTCCTTAATACATCTTCTATCTCATGTTAGTAACGTGCCCAAATACGTAAATACATTGACTTGTTTTAGATTGACCTGATGATAGTGGGTCCAAACCCACCAGATGGGATTATTTACCTGACAAGACAGCTCCCATTCATAAGATGGGTGTCAGAAACTGTCTGGGAGATATCATACTTGCAGCTTGAGCGTGGTCACGCCACACAACGATACCGTCTCATCAAGACAGTATTGTCCAGATATGTATTACTAACATGCCACGGTGATAGAACAGCTGAGTTGTTTTCCCCCTGAAACTGTGAGATTATTACATGGACGCACAGCTGATGTCCCTTCTGCCTTAGCCTGTCTCAAACTGGTCATGTTATACATCTTGCTTGCATATTATATACGAAAACGGGGAACAAAATAACCATTCGGGTTATTAAATGAATTAACACTATAAATGCATATGTCACGCCTCACACAATGCATTTACAAACAGACAGGATGCTTGGGGAAAAAGGAGGGGGGTGGTTATGTGTTCTTCACGTCAATCAAGAACAGACGGGAAGTGAAACTTGACAGTAAAAATAAAGCCACATCATTGATACGCTTTCAAACTCATTAGAGATGTGAGGTATCAGTCCTTGTTAGTTCTTGACCGAACGGCACACTAGAGGTAACAGACAGACAGACAGACAGACAGACAGACAGACAGGCAGGACAGGACGGACAGGACAGACAGCAGCAGGCAGGACAGGACAGACAGACAGGACAGACAGGAAGGCAGACAGGCAGGCAGGACAGCAGGACAGACAGACAGACAGACAGACAGACAGACAGACAGACAGACAGACAGACAGACAGACAAGACAGACAGACTTGCATGTTTCACTACATGGCACAGGGCCGGAAGTACGGAAGAGTTAGAGAAAGGATTTTTGAGTACTACACAGAACCAGTTTGAACATGTAGGTGAAAATTCTGGACAATCAGTAAACCAACGTAACAAAATTACTTCACACTTGAGATGCGATTTTACAGAAGAATACTGAAAGCTCCACCAACAGCCAAAATGGGTCATCTACATGTTTTGAAAGATGTTAAGACACAAAGAAACCTTATCACAACTATCAAAAACAGGCAATGGTTATTTTGTGGCCACGGCCTTTAGTTATGACACGGAAAGGTTTGACCACACGAAATGATAGATGATGTTGGAAATCGCAAGCTGTTGAGAAAGCATGATCGCCAACTCCAGTCGGCAAAACACTTGTGGTATATACATATCTCTGTGTGTCTAAGTGTGTGTATCAGAGAACAATTATTAAAAGCCTCCTTTTATAATGCATACGCAGAAACGTATTTGGGTCTTGATTATAAAGATTTGTCTTGATTATAAAATGAACAAATAACTGAACGACAGAATGAACCTGAGATAAGAACTGTTCAATACGACACGATTACCAAGATTCCTGCAAATACACAGCCCTGCAAACTAAAGTAAATACTATTGACAGCCCACTCAATCAACGCCTTATTTGATCAACCAACTGCGCTATTAATTGTCAGCCGACGCATTAACACAACTGCCCATACCTGCTTTTAGTACATAATAGGATTTGCCCTGACAAGTTACACGCTTCTCCTAATGTCCTCTCTATACACCAGAGTCCTTCAAACAACCCGCGCCAAGCTGCTCCCATCCTGTTGCTATCTCCTGAAGCTCCCTCCATGTCCTCTCATTATTCTTCATCTCTTAATTCTCTTCTCCAGTGTTTTATGTCTCCCGCTATTGTGTTTGCCTTGTGGGTTTCAGACAAGAGAGTGTCTAGCTATATTGATTATTGTCCTCAGATTTGCCTTGTGGGTTTCAGACAAGAGAGTGTCTAGCTATATTGTCCTCAGATTTGCCTTGTGGGTTTCAGACAAGAGAGTGTCTATCTATATTGTTCTTAGATTTGCCTTGTGGGTTTCAGACAAGAGAGTGTCTAGTTATATTCTCCTCAGGTTTGCCTTGTGGGTTTCAGACAAGAGAGTGTCTAGCTATATTGTTCTCAAGTTTTCTCAATGTGTCGCCTATCCAGCACCAGTCTTTTTCTCGCCTTTTGGTTCAGTGGGATTTGTTCAGTGCTCTCCATAAACTCTACATTAGTGACTCTCTAAAACCATTTTATACCCACTACTCTGCGTGGGCACCAATTAGTGAATGTTTGTAGTATATTAGTAATTCGTTTAGTTGTTCTACAGGTGTATTACCCGTATAGTAGAACCACAAGGGACATATATTATTGAGCTATCGTATGCTTTCTGTTAGCGCCGAATATTGGGCGGCGCTCGCAAAACCCGACACACCACAATGTGACGACGGCTTCGGGCGGAGGAGCGCAGTTGGGAGGGTACAAGCCTTACCCATAGAGCAGTGGTTGGGGGGGGGGGGGGGGATTTTAGGGTTTCCAGGGGGGAATTAAGATTATTTCTAGATTGTGTTAATAAGGGGGGAAAGACGTCCTAAAAATATGGTGAAGGGGGGCACGGGACCAAATAGGTTGAGAACCACTGCCCTAGAGCAACGAAATACAACCTAAAGGGTAAATGTCATGGCAGGGCAAACAAGACCCTAAGCCTTGATCGGCAACTGATCTATGATGAAATTCAACAGGCGGAAAATTAGTGTATTGCTTTGCTGATCCGGCAGGTTCTGAAGTCTTCTTCTATATGTGTTACCTTTCCTCTAGAGTAAACTATGCAAACCGAGAGAGGGGTCAATCTGCATTGTCTCTAGATTAAATTCAGCCCAGGCTTTGCACTATGGAGAGATATAACTCCATTTTATAAATTATCGTCTATCAAGACGGTATTGTGCCAGTCAGTCAGTCAGTACCACAAGTTACATTCGCTTCTGAGAAACGTCTGCTCTGAGGTGCATAGGCTTTCTGTGAGTTTCATTATGTAAAAGTCTAGTTATCCCATGTACATAACCTGAAAACATATTGGTGATGTATGGTTGGACACATAATTACCATGACCCAACAGATTCGCTGATGTCGTGAGAGCCGACGAGCCAGGGTTAGACGTCTGCGTTCGTCGGCTCGCTAAGTGAGGGGAAGACTGGCCGCCTATTCTTTCGTGCATCCAGGCCTACAACATGTGATGGCCCTTCCACATCACAAGCCTACAACATGTGATGGCCCTACCACATCACAGGCCTACAACATGTGATGGCCCTACCACATCACAGGCCTACAACATGTGATGGCCCTACCACATCACAGGCCTACAACATGTGATGGAGCTAACACATCACAGGCCTACAACATGTGATGGAGCTAACACATCACAAGCCTACAACATGTGATAGCACTAACACATCACAGGCCTACAACATGTGATAGAGCTAACACATCACAGGCCTACAACATGTGATAGCGCTAACACATCACAAGCCTACAACATGTGATGGCTCTACCACATCACAGGCCTACAACATGTGATGGCCCTACCACATCACAGGCCTACAACATGTGATGGCCCTAACACATCACAAGCCTACAACATGTGATAGCGCTAACACATCACAGGCCTACAACATGTGATGGCTCTACCACATCACAGGCCTACAACATGTGATGGCCCTACCACATCACAGGCCTACAACATGTGATGGCCCTACCACATCACAAGCCTACAACATGTGATAGCGCTAACACATCACAGGCCTACAACATGTGATGGCTCTACCACATCACAGGCCTACAACATGTGATGGCCCTACCACATCACAGGCCTACAACATGTGATGGCCCTACCACATCACAGGCCTACAACATGTGATGGCCCTACCACATCACAGGCCTACAGCATGTGATGGCCCTACCACATCACAAGCCCACAACATGTGATAGCGCTAACACATCACAGGCCTACAACATGTGATAGCGCTAACACATCACAAGCCTACAACATGTGATGGCGCTACAACATCACAGGCCTACAACATGTGATGGCACTACCACATCACAGGCCTAGAAATTGTGATGGCCCTACCACATCACAGGCCTACAACATGTGATGGCCCCACCACATCACAGGCCTACAACATGTGATGGTCCTACCACATCACAGGACCAAAGCATGTAGCTGCCTCGGGACACATGGTTGAAATTATGTATTAAACAGAGACCTGAGCGCCACACACTAACACCCAACATCATATAGTCAGGAGGTGATTAACGTGTTGAGTCAAGAGCCGATATTACTGCACTCGGGGTATTCCCATAAGCTCTAGTCCTCATCTTCAATAGCCAGCGAAGAGTTCCAATTCTAATGATGCCCGTTGCAATCTGATTTATATGTCCGTCTTGCTTTAACTCTGAATGACGGCTGTCGACCAGATCCTCTGACCACCCCTTGCTAACGCATTCCTTCTAGACCATGATAGTCTATCTGTTAGTCTACATTATTCATATTCTCTCAGAGGGCCTTCACCACATCTGCTTTATCCTGCATGAAATCGCCCCTTAATGATGCGGCACCAGCCAATCTGTCTGTCTGTTCATTTCCAACCACACCAGAGTGTCCTGGAGAAAAGATCCAGCGAATGCTCACAACCCGCGATATCTGAATCGATGCATGCCATTCTGCACAAAGTATGCCAGTCTTCACCTTTGTCAGCGTGTTTTGTGAATTAGTTACAATCACAACATGCATATACTGTCTGTTCTTCAACCAGCGGGAAAATTGCAGTAACCACCTCCACCTCCATTCTCAGACTTCAGGTTGTGGTGTCATATGCCAAGCTCTCCTTTTCTAAACATCGGCTATTTTCTTTCGCTATGAATCCCTGGACACTTTTTTGCCTCTTAACACAGTGCCTTCGGTATGGATAATCACATCGCCAGAAAAAGAGTAGACATGAATTAATTACTGAATTTCTGCTTCAGTAGCTACTCCCGGCCACTCACTCCCTACACTCACGGCTCAGTATGATTATAATCCCACACAAGTCTGAACGTCTATTCGACACTCTGATCCACTCCTTGTATCTGCCAATCTTCTCTTATTGCATCTTCTGCCTGAGCCATCCATGATCTTCCTCGTAGCAGCCTGTGGCCCTTGACTCATTCATTCAGTAGCCTGTCCTTTGCAGAACCTCGCTGCCATAACAACCTTCCGGAAAACTTCTCGATCATAAGCAAGATGTCCCGCGTCTGATACACTCATCTGGAGATCATCCGCCACATCCTGCACCCATCTTCTCTTTGGTTTCCTCTTCCTCTCTTCCCAGGCATATATCCTTCCAGTATTGTTCTGTCCAAACTTTCGTCATGTTTCAAGTGACCAAAATATTTCAATTTTCTTTGTTTTATCGTCTTTAATAGCCAGCCGTCCTCAATATTCAATTCTTTAAGTATAGATGCATTTGTTCTTTTCTTTACCCACGATATTCTTAGAACTCGTCTATAACATTTATATTCAAAGGCATTTATGCGCTGTTCAGCTTGTGTAGTAAGTGTCCATGTCTCACAGGCGTATGTTGCAATAGGAAAGATGCATGCTCTTAAAAATCTAATTTTTGTAGTTATGTCTGTCCCACTCCATAATTTATTCAGCTGTGTTAGTCTTTGAAGAGCAATTGATAGTCGCCGTTTAATTTCTGTCATTGTGTCACCATTGTTGGTAATCAGTGACCCAAGATATTCAAAATTTTCCACCACCTCCAATTTTTCCCCATTAACGTATATTTCTTTCTCCATAGTAGTTTTGTCTGTATGCATTATCTTAGTTTTTGCTATGTTAAGATATAAGTTGTGATTTTCACTATTCAATTGGGTTGAGGCTATTAGGTTTTCAATGCCATTCTGTGTTGTGGATAGTAATACTGTATCATCAGCATATCGAATCTCTGGTATGTCATGACCGCCGATATTTAGGGCCCTTGACTGCATCCAGGAAATCTTGCAGGAGGTGTTCCTTGCCGCAGCTACCTTGAGATATGACCCTAGCCTGCAACACCTTGTGTTTGTCTGCAATGATAGGCAACGCCAGGGTGTATCGTATACACAATGCCATGAGCCTGACGGACGTCATGGCATGGTTCAGTTATAGCCTGGGTCACAGAGTACAGGTTGCGACTGGTTCAGAATCGAACACGGGGAACGTGGAAAGCAGGGGCTTTCCACACACGTGAAAAACGTTGGAACTCACTTCCCAGGTGACAGGAAGTGAGCTCGGGGCCAAGGCAGGTCGGGCGTTGATCCCATCGTCCTGTGTGGACATGGTTGAAAGAAGTAGACAGCGTTATGGCTCTATATTGAGCCACGCATTTTATCTGTGATGTAGTGTAATGTGATGTGACTGTCGAATAAGTGATGATATCTTCGATTATGTGATTGTGTATATTATACGTAGGAAACTTATAACAGTCTTTGTGTTCACTCTTGTTCGAGTTAACTGCAGTTCGAGTGGGTGAGGTCTATGACGTATGATCGAGTAACCATGATATACTCATGTGCTGCGAGATGACCAGGGTTCTGACTGGAGAAGAAGAGAAGAAAGAATCATCCCCTGTTGGACACGAGAAGTGTTGCTACACAAGTATTGATAGTAGCTCATTCAGATAGACCCAGACACAGACCCTGGCACTTGGGGGCTCGTCCGAGATTACAGAGTACAGGTTGTGTTCCTTGTACATCCTAGAATCACCGTCATGGCTTCATTCTGTATGCTCTCTAGTTTCACTAGCTGACTCTTTGAGACAGTGAGAATTCCCATTCCATACTCTAACACTGAAATGATCAAATGCTGAAAAACTGAATAGCATTTTCTGTTCACGTCTTTTGCTGCCATACTCTTCAGTGCATTGAGCCCTTTCTGACATTTTGCACCCACCACTTCAACATGATCCCTAAAAGACAAGTTTCCATCAAAAGTGATTCCCAGGTAATTCAGTCTGTTTTCTCTATTCACATTTCTACCCTTTACCGAAATGCTTGGAAGGTCAGTTTTAACAATACTATCGTCCAGAGAGCACCACAATACAGATCATAGGAAAAGTGGCTGCATTTGACCAAGTATCTTTCACTGGCCGGTAACTTCCCACACCTTTCGGGGGCAGCTTTCTCTTTCTAAATATTCCCGAATATTACCAGCAATGATCTTCTCCAGCATCTTGCCAACGGTATTATGAGCTGTGATAATCCTAAACCAATTTAGCTTTGAATGATCTTTATCTGGTTTAGGAAGTGGTGCTAAATAGATGGTCACCCAATCCTGGGGTATTCTTGATGTCCTGATGCTCAAGTTAATGCAAGCAGCCATCTCCATACGTTTCCCATCACTCATATACCTTTTGTGGGTGTACCTAACCCCATCGGGCCCTGGTGCAGTTTCTTTCGCTTTTTTACATTTTTTATATCTTCCGTCAGTATTATATCTTTACAGCACGTACTCCGTAGCTGCAGGGATGAATCTTAGAAATTAGTTAGTTAGTTAGTTAGTTAGTTAGTTAGTTAGTTAGTTAGTTAGTTAGTTAGTTAGTTAGTTAGTTAGTTAGTTAGTTAGTTAATTAGTGAGTGAGTGAGTGAGTCAGTCAGTCAGTCAGTCAGTGAGTCAGTGAGTCAGTCAGTCAGTCAGTCAGTCAGTCAGTCAGTCAGTCAGTCAGTCAGTCAGTCAGTGAGTGGAGTGAGTGAGTGAGTGAGTGAGTGAGTGAGGAGTGAGTGAGTGAGTGAATGAGTGAGTGAGTGAGTGAGTGAGTTAGTTAGTTAGTTAGTTAGTTAGTTAGTTAGTTAGTTTAGTTTTGGTTGGTTGGCTGGTTGGTTGGTTGGTTGGTTACTCGAGGTTCCAACTTCACGGCAACGGGTCGTCCCCATTATGCTCCATTCCTGTGCCAGTGAATATCACACAAAATGCTCCCCACTGTCCAATGTGAAAAGTGGAATAGAAAGGAGTCTCGGCAATCCAACAGCAACACTTTACATAATGCCGCCGCTAGAATGTCAACACAAAAGTCTTAGAAATAAATTGTAATACCATATGTTGTGTAGTGTATGTCAGGGTCACCCCAGTAGTGCCCTCATGCAAGATGTTCATCAGCCAAGCGCCGCCCCTGCAACAGCTTGACTGCCTCCGTTATCGACTATGCTCCAACAACAGCTATACAGTTCCTCGGCACACAGGATACGCCTTGAGCTTGAGACGTAACTCTGATCTGGGGGCGGGGAGGGGGGGGGGGCCTCTGAACGGGTACTCCACCTTGCCCAAGGTTGTCCCGTAGGCTAACGGAGGAAAGGAGGCGCCTTACTTCTCCTTTGATAGGGTGATACCCCTACCCCGCTATCAGAGAAAAGAACGATGTTCTGGACTCTACTTTTGGTGGTTATCGTCTGGACACAGACACCTGGTGCCAAACCGCAGCGTTCCCATGTGACACTTATGGGGATTTCCAGATGGGAATGGAAACGGCTGCGACTATCATTGATTTAGAAGATGTGTACAACAGCGTTCCATACAACATTATCATCAGTTTGCTGCTGGACATAAACAGAAAGGGAATTACAACAGCACAAGAAAGAAAATATATTAAACCCCTCCCCCCCCCCCTTTTTTTTCAGCTAAACCCAAATATTGTAGAGTTTTGAATATATATGTTATGTCCATAAACATATTGTCATTGTAAAATAAAAAATTCATTCTCTGAAAAATTATTTTGCAGGTAGTGACTAAGACAGCCGGTCTCCCTGACCTAGATAACGTCTTTCTCCGTAATCCCGTATATATTCTCGTGAGTAACGTAACCTGAGCGAGAATCGTTAGCAATTCTCGTCGCGTTGGTAACTTACGGGATATGTGAGCCAGCCGCTCAGAAAGCAATGACAAACTACTGAGCGTAATCTTGCCTAGTACATCAACAGTAGCTGGAAAATGCTGATGTTGACTGCAACGTCCTGTAAGGGATATGCAACTTTAAAATATAAAAAAAAGACTAAGATTAGCTTCATAAGTGATGTATGAATGAAATAATGTATGAGAGCAAAGAGATCAGAAGGGCAGAATGTCAGACGGGCCTGCGTGCCCAATACTTAACCCTTTGACAATAAAGTCTGTCCGTTCGCGCTTTCGATGTTACGTCCCTCAATGGTGATTCCTCTCATATCTTCTAAATTTCTTAGAATATCTTAACTATATCGGAAGCAGGAAATGTTGCTTATGATTTAAAGGTTTTCCGGAAGGTTGTTATGGGAGCGAGGTTCTGCAAAGGACATGCTAATTAATTAATTAATTAATGACTTGGCGTGGATATTACAATGATATGTGGGTATCCTTGAGCATATCAATAAGATGTTCACCACAACGACAGGTTTAGCTTCCAGCCGGCATCATCAGTGAATGTCATATTGTGTTTGCTTGAAGCCATTTCAAGAACTTCATTTCGGGATTCAAATGATGTTTCTCTGGTGTAAAGCGTAGCACTAGAAAAGGAAAGTGATGGAGTCTGAATGGCAAAAGGTTGTCTAGTTATGTACGCTTTGATGGTGCCCATGGGAAGTACCGTGTTCACTTGAGGACTGATTCCGTCAAATGTTTACTATACGTTTGATTTGTCCGCAAGGAACTTTGGGGCATTTACTTAACTTCTGCTGGGTATCAGAACGAACGAACGAACGAACGAACAGACTTTATTTTCAAAGGGTAACAAATTGGGCACGCAGGCCCGTCTTACATTCGACCCTTCCACTCACTCAGCTTTCTTTCATCAACAGTGCATAGGAAAAAAAAACATTGTCACATGAATTTTGTAAACATAAACAATGCATATTACTATGTTATGAGACACATCCACCACCCACCCAAACATCCCCCATTCACTCCAACTCCCCCACCCAACCACACACATAACCCACACACACATACATTCCCCCACCCATCCACCACATCCCTACACCTACACATCTCCCCACCCACACACACCTCTCACCCACCACACATCCCATCCACCCACACCCCAAGCACACATACATTCAATAACCCACTCATCCCCCACCTACACACATCTCCCCACCCACTCACATATCCTCTACCCGTCCCATTACCCACCAACAATCACTCACCCACATATCCTCCTCCACCACACACCTCCACCCACCCAGCCAAACACACATTCCTCAGCCACACACACATCTCCCCGTCAACTCACATATTCCGCATCTACCCACACACAAATTCCTCACCCACCCACATAATCTCCCATCTCCCCCAGCCCACTCACAGATCCCGAGCCCACACCTACAAACATCCCCCACCATCTCCTAACCTACACACACTCACCCACCCGCATATCCTCTACCCACCCACACATCCTCTACCCACCCACCCCCCAACCAAACATCCCTTAACCTCACACCCTTACTCATATACAATCACCCACCCACACATCCTCTACCCAACCACACATCCTCCATCCACCCATCCCCCAGCCACACATCCCTTAACCACACACCCCTACCCATATACACACACATAACCACCCACGCACAATCTCCCCACCCATACACACATCCCTCCCACACATCCCCACCCACCAACACATCCCCCATTCACAAACACACACCTCCCATCCACGCACACACAACCCACACACACATCCCCAACTCATACACTCATCCCCAGACACACGTACCTATCCCTCAACCACTAGCACCCACACATCCCTTACCCACTCATAAACACATACATCTCCTATCTACCCACCCACACTCAGACACCCCAACCACCCATCTAAGCACACATCCCCACCCTCACACACAGCCGTCACCCACCCGAAAACCCAACCACACCTTCACCCACCCATACACACATCATTTATCCACAACCATCACACTCTAGAGAGGGATGTCAGAGGGATGTTTAGAGGTGTAGTATTGTATTAAGATGAAAGTCAGGATAAGTTGAGTTCTTTCAGGGATTTTGATGGAGAATTGGCATTTAAGGTATGAACATTTCTCGCTATTTTCTGTGAGACGCGATAAACTACTATGGGGCTTTCTTATATTTTGTTGCGTTTTTCATATAATGTATTGTTACTTTGCTTTGTCTTTTCTATAACAAGATATATGTTGTTGTGTGTAACAATTTATTTCTGACTCCAGATGTAATTCTGAGTTACGTATTCAAAGCGAGCAAGCGTCCAAAAACCAAAAATGTTAGTGTCATTATAAGCTACGGTTAATAATCATATTTTCTACTTAATTTTCGCAACGAATATTAATTAACTCTTTCCAGGATTTTCGAACACATGGATTAAGATTAAAATAATCCCCAAGCAGTCGGCACACACATAATTAAATTGACAGTTACTGATGCCCCCTACGACGCTTGAGCTCAAAAGTGAAAGATGATGATGATGATGATGATGATGATGATGATGATGATGATGATGATGATGATGATGATGATGATGATGATGATGATGATGATGATGATGATGAGTGATTGCCATTTAGAGAGTACGCAAGCAACAAGTAGCTCTCAGAGAACGCACAAAAGAACAGACAACTTAAAAACGATGGCACACCAGGATTTGAACCTCTGACATTAAAGCATCGCTGAAGAAAGAATGATACCATGAGGCACAGCGACCTAGACTCAATAAAAACCTGATGGCGAGAGTTCAGTGACGTTGCCATTCATATATTATGAAATCTAACCAATCCGGTCGCAGTTACCATGACAACAAATGTAAACGTAGGACGTATCGATGACGTTTCTATCATCATTATCAGACACTGAACACAGTTTGTAGCATCATTGTATGAAGTCACGCCATGAGCATCACGGAAACATAGCGTGACTTGGCACAGTGATACTGCTACATAAGTTCATTGTCTGATAGCGACGATGGGGCTCTTGTCGAAACGTTGATGCGTACATTTGTTCACATTTTCATTGCGATCTGATCAGCCAGATTTCCCAGTATACTCTGTAGCAGTGTCACGCTGGCGATGCCTATCATCCGCCTCAGCCCACAACGTTGAATGCTTCTGTTGTCTGGTGTATGGACTTGTGTCACTTCCATGTTTCGTGCCTGTTGTTATTACGAGTATTATCTATCACATGTTTTCATTTATACCTCGTTGCATATTAACAAGTAGTCTATATTCCATCCCAACAAGAAGAGAATGTGTTATACCGGGTGTTTGTATGTTGCTTCACGATGGACTGTGGAGCACATTTTTGATGACATCATGTACTTCATTTTACAAATTGTTTCCACATACAAAGTGAAGTGAGACTTTATAACACCCGGTATATTAATAAGTATGCTCAAGGGACACGAGGGAAAGGGCACTCTTAAACCAATAAGTTAGTTGCATATTCTTTACAGGGCGTAGCAGTCAACCCCAGTATTTATTTATTTTTTTTTGGGGGGGGCCTGTTTGTGATTTCTAGGCAAGTTTACGTTCAGTAGTTTACCATTGTTTTCTGAATGGCCGGCACTCATGCCGTTTTATAAATACCAACGCAGGGAGGTATGTTCCAAATCGCCCGCAGCTGTGTTTCGAATGCGGTATGCGGGATCAAGAATTTCGTCCGTAACCCTTTCGCCACTGAACAATTACATACCCTTATTTTGGCCATATTATTTAAGGCTAGAGGGACAGCACGACCTTTTGTACCTCACAGCCTTACCAGACGACATAGCCAAGCTGGACCTCGCATCCTTACTGGAATACATACCCTAGCTGGGCCACACACCAAGCTGGACCACATACTCTTGCTGGACCACACACTCTAGGTGGACCACACACTCTATCTGGAACACACACTCTATCTGGACCACACACTCTAGCTGGACCACATACTCTTGCTGGACCACACAATCTAGCTGGACCACATACTCTAGCTTTACCACACACTCTAGCTGGACCACACACCAAGCTGGACCACACGCTCTAGCTGAACCACACACTCTAGCTGGACCACATACTCTTGCTGGACCACACGCTCTAGCTGGACCACACACTCTAGCTGGACCACATACTCTTGCTGGACCACAAATTCTAGCTGGACCACACACCAAGCTGGACCACATACTCTTGCTGGACCACAAACTCTAGCTGGACCACACACCAAGCTGGACCACACGCTCTAGCTGACCACACACTCTAGCTGGACCACATACTCTTGCTGGACCACACGCTCTAGCTGGACCACACACTCTAGCTGGACCACATACTCTTGCTGGACCACAAATTCTAGCTGGACCACACACCAAGCTGGACCACATACTCTTGCTGGACCACAAACTCTAGCTGGACCACACACCAAGCTGGACCACATACTCTTGCTGGACCACAAACTCTAGCTGGACCACACACTCTAACTGGACCACACACCAAGCTGGACCACACACCAAGCTGGACCACAAACTCTAGCTGGACCACACACTCTAGCTGGACCACACACTCTAGCTGGACCACACACTCTAGCTGGACCACACACTCTAGCTGTACCACACACCAAGCTGGACCACATACTCTTGCTGGACCACACGCTCTAGCTTTACCACACACTCTAGCTGGACCACACACCAAGCTGGACCACATACTCTTGCACAACCACATACTCTTGCTGGACCACAAACTCTAGCTGGACCACACACTCTAGCTGGACCACACACCAAGCTGGACCACATACTCTTGCTGGACCACAAACTCTAGCTGGACCACACACTCTAACTGGACCACACACCAAGCTGGACCACACACCAAGCTGGACCACAAACTCTAGCTGGACCACACACTCTAGCTGGACCACACACTCTAGCTGGACCACACACTCTAGCTGGACCACACACTCTAGCTGTACCACACACCAAGCTGGACCACATACTCTTGCTGGACCACACGCTCTAGCTTTACCACACACTCTAGCTGGACCACACACCAAGCTGGACCACATACTCTTGCACAACCACATACTCTTGCTGGACCACAAACTCTAGCTGGACCACACACTAAACCTGGATCACAGACTCTAGATGGATCATATACTTTTGCTGGACCATACACCCTTACTGGACCACATACCCAAGCTGGACCACACACCTTTACTGGACCACTTACCCTAGCTGGACCACATACCCTAGCTGGACCACTTACCCTAGGTGAACCACATACCCTAGCTGGACCACACACCCTTACTGGACCACATACCCAAGCTGGACCACACACCCTTACTGGACCACATACCCAAGCTGGACCACACACCCTTACTGGATCACATACCCAAGCTGGACCACATACCCTTACTGGATCACATACCCAAGCTGGACCACATACCCTAGCTGGACCATATACCCTTACTGGACCACATACCCTAGCTGGACCACACACTCTTACTAAACTACTTACACTAGCTAGACCACACACCCTAGCTGGACCCCATACCTTAGCTGGAACACATAACCTAGCTGGACCACATACCCTAGCTGGAACACATACCTAAGCTGGACCACATACCCTAGCTGGACCACATACCCTTGCTGGAACACATACCCAAGCTGGACCACATACCCTAGCTGGACCACATACCCTTACTGGACCACATACCGTAGCTGGACCACACACTCTTACTAAACTACTTACACTAGCTGGACCACACACCCTAGCTGGACCCCATACCTTAGCTGGAACACATAACCTAGCTGGACCACATACCCTAGCTGGACCACATACCCTAGCTGGACCACATACCCTAGCTGGACCACATACCCTAGCTGGACCACATACCTAGCTGGAACACATAACCTAGCTGGACCACATACCCTAGCTGGAACACATACCCAAGCTGGAACACATAACCTAGCTGGACCACATACCCTAGCTGGACCACATACCCTAGCTGGAACACATAACCTAGCTGGACCACATACCCTAGCTGGAACACATAACCTAGCTGGACCACATACCCTAGCTGGACCACATACCCAAGCTGGACCACATACCCTAGCTGGAACACATAACCTAGCTGGACCACATACCCTAGCTGGAACACATAACCTAGCTGGACCACATACCCTAGCTGGACCACATACCCTAGCTGGAACACATACCCAAGCTGGACCACATACCCTAGCTGGAACACATAACCTAGCTGGACCACATACCCCAGCTGGACCACATACCCTAGCTGGACCACATACCCTAGCTGGACCACATACCCTAGCTGGACCACATACCCTAGCTGGAACACATAACCTAGCTGGACCACACACTCTTACTAAACTACTTACACTAGCTGGACCACACACCCTAGCTGGACCTCATACCCTAGCTGGAACACATACCTAAGCTGGACCACATACCCTAGCTGGAACACATAACCTAGCTGGACCACATACCCTAGCTGGAACACATACCTAAGCTGGACCACATACCCTAGCTGGACCACATACCCTTGCTGGAACACATACCCTAGCTGGACCAAATACATTAGCTAGACCACATACCCTTGCTGGACCACATACACTAGCAGGACCAAATACCCTAGCTGGACCACATACCCAAGCTATATCCTAGCTGGATGACACAGCCTTCCTGGACCAAACGACTTTGTTGGTCGGGTACGCAGATGATATTCTGTCACTGCTGTGCCCGAACAGGCGCTATCAGGACTGTTGTCTGGAGTAGGCATATGATCATATGGTGACGACAGAAAATAGCTACCAACCATTTCAAAATATGTGTCTTAGCTCATGAATGATCCTTGATAATTCACATCCTCATCGCTCTTGTCTCCGTATTCAAGTGATTATATCATTATTTCGTTTGAAGAATTGTTCCACAGTTCGTTGTTTCTCCGAAATTTGCATTTTCAAGTGCCATTCTCTCGTACATAACAGTCACCCACTATGCATAACGGTCACTTGTTCATACATATCAGCCTACACATAAATGTCACTTGTCCACACATATCAACCAACCGCTACACATAAATGTTAATCTCTCATACGTAACAACCAATCGTCTATAGTCTAGACATAATCAAAACTCATCCATACACATGAATTAACCGCGTACACGTAACCGTCACTCATCCATATACATCAGCGAACAGCTACAAATATCCGTCAGGCGTTCACATATGAGCCAACCGCCTACACACAACCATCACAGCCGTCTAGACGTTAACCGTACTGTCCATACAAATAAACCAACAGTCTACACATAACCGTTACAGCCGTCTAGACATAACCGTACTGTCCATACAAATAAACCAACAGTCTACACATAACCGTTACAGCCGTCTAGACATAACCGTACTGTCCATACAAATAAACCAACAGTCTACACATAACCGCCACTGATTTATACATAGCTGCCACCTGCCTACTCGTAACCGTCACTCATCCATACATAAAAGCCAGCGGACTACACATAACCGTCATTCATCCGCACCATATCAACCAACCGCTTACGGGTAACCATTTATATTAGCCAATAGTCTAAATATAACCGTCACTTGTCAACGCTTAACATCCAAACGCTTACTCATAATCATCACATAATCACACATACGAGCCATTCAACCATACAAAATATAACACGCAACAGCCATCTATCCATGTGTAACAAATTGTATAGAAATCAACTTGGGGTTGATCGCAACGTCCTGCAGAGGAGATGCCATATTTTTGGCCCGTGTTTGTGAGTTTATGTGTGTATTTACATATGGATATATATGCACACATACCTTTCTACCTACTCAACCACATATCTATCTGCCTATCCCGTCCACCCGTCCTACGCCGACACCACACCACCTCACTCCGTACGGCACGCACAGACAGGCACACACAAAGACAGACAGACGACGCGCGCACGCACGCACATACATGCATACATCATACATAAATACATACACACACATGCACGCACGCACATGCGGACAGACAGACAGACAGATAGACAGACAGACAGACAGACAGACAGACTTTAATGTGGGCTTTCTGGCCTCCATTGTTCGTGTGAGTGCGCGCAAAGTTTCTAAACCTCTTTCTCCTGTCTATTGATATACTACTTCATTGTCACAGTTCGCATTTCCTGACACATCAGGGGTGAAGGCTCAGGTTAGTCAAATGTCTGCTGCAGCTGCGGACATAGATACAACTGTACTCACACAATGTGCAATGAATACCTGCCCTCGGCCGTCCCTCTTTCAAACAATACAAAACAGCGGAACATCCGTCGCAAAACCACTATGGCGGATTGCACGTAGCCGGCACGTGCAGGGCAGGTCAAAGTTGATAGGTTGTCGTAAGGTTGGGCACAAGTGGCACAAAGACAGATAAGTTAAAATTATAGCTTACGGTCCAGGGCTGGAGCTAACAGTACAGGGCGGTCGTTAGTGGCATTTTTTTTTTCTGCCTAAAAATACGCCTGGAATAGCCCGCCACACCA
This sequence comes from Cepaea nemoralis, assembly GCA_014155875.1. Taxonomy (NCBI): domain Eukaryota; kingdom Metazoa; phylum Mollusca; class Gastropoda; order Stylommatophora; family Helicidae; genus Cepaea; species Cepaea nemoralis. The sequence goes on along the minus strand of JACEFZ010006183.1, from coordinate 35,964 downwards.
GGCGCATTTTCATGCTGTTTCCGATTAGTCCTGAAGAAACCTGTTTGTGTGTGTGTGGGGAGGGGGGGGGGCATATTTTATAAATGTGTGTGTGTGAAACTAAATAACACCTCTGTCGTCTGATGGTGAGGTACGCTGTTCAGTGCACTAGAAGTGGTAGCATGGTTATGGACTACACTTGAGTTCAAAGCGAGCAAACGCAAAATAAAACAAAATTATATTGGTGAATAACCATTTGTAATGACATACTAATACTTGGTTCTTGATTAACATTCATAAATGACATGAGAATAAAAGGTTACTGTCAAAGGAAACATATTTTAAAAAGTAGACGTCGGAGGATTCAATGAGGATTTAAAAAAAGTAGGTGTCTGTGGATGTTAACATCCCGATGTGCGTAGATTTTCTGGTTTCTTATTTTCACTTCAGATTGGCAGTGAACATCCGGCCACCCCTTTGCTGCTTCCAGCTAACCATGCGTTTATTTATTAACATACCAAAATGTATTCATACAAGCACACCCTATCTCGGTCGTTTCATTAAATACATCTTACACGTACATTATTCATACTCGCATACTCTATCTTAGTTCTGTCTGTCGTGTCTTCCTTTAAAGTGTCGTCCCTGGAGTGAGGGGAGTCAACACCCACATTATAATTTTTCTTTCCTATCCATATCCTGGAGAATCCACCAGCTTCCGCCCAACACACTCCATCAGCCCGTGGACACCTTTTCCTCTCTCTCTCTCTCACTGTCGTACTATGCCCCCTCTCATACTTCCCCAACGCAACATATTCAACAACTCTTGCTTCTAAAAATTAATACAGATTAATTTATTAAAAGAAAAGTGTAACGTATATGAGACGTGTATGCGAAGAAAATGTGTGTCGTGTATTCTACTGTAAATGTATAGGTCAGACCACAGAGTTCATGTTCAGAGTCCACTCATCATGGCAAGGATTACACGACATCACAAGAATCAGCACAATGGACCTCACCGAAGTCGTGTCCTTCTCTCCAGACATGTCCTCCTCCAGGAGCTCTGATGACCATGAGATCTGAATCCCATTCAACTATATAATCCGTGGAAAAAATAATATTATTGTTCCTAACACAACTGTTCCTAATAGTTTATAGAAACTCAGACTTCATAATTCCTGCGCAGTGAAAAAAACATGGAACACTGTCCTATGGACATGACGTTTTGTCTTCTTGCGAAATGTTCTATAGTTCTCACTATTAAACAGTTATTGTCTATACTCCAATAGAGTCCTTTATTTTTGTTCTAGTCATAAGTGAACTGAATATCCATCACTACTGGTGTGTTAAAACTGGTATGACCTAAAACTCATTCGGTATTTATCCTGTGGGATACATATACCATTCAGCTCCACTGAGCAATGTTTATCAGCTTCTTCTAGCATAGACCCATTGATAAAGTTGCTGGCCAATCTTCCTGCGCCAAACTTTATCCGGGATCGGATTTTTCCTTGGTTCCGTGTTCTTCCTTCCAACCAGAGGGAACCTGTAAAATAAATCATACAACTGGTGATAGCCTCCCCGTCACTGATCTCTATTAGATGATCGTGGCCATTGGCCCTTGCTCAGCAAAATACACTGAACCTAACTCTGTCAGGGACAGATGAACTGAACACATAGGTTTTCATCAGGCCAAGACAAGAAGAAAAAAAAACAACCAACAGCGTGCGGAACCCCCCCCCCCCCCCCCCCCCCACCAGGGAGCACCCACTGGAAGATCCCAATTATCCCCCATTACTCAATTCTCAACTAGTAGAGCTTATCAACACTACACTAATCTATTTTCAACTAACAGAGCCAAGTATCACTTCCCTACTCTAGCTAGTTTTCCACTAACAGTGCTAATCATCACACTCTAGTTTTATCAAGGCTACAGCCTATATTAATTAGAACTAATTATAATAGGTTCTACCTTATACGGCACTGCAGTTTTTACTCAATCACATCTAAGTTTGCCATGACAGGCACGTGTAAAATTAATATAATATATCCCGCACACGTTAGATGTTATTAACTCCCTAACCGTAGTGCCAAAGCACGTCTTCCTAGATCGACGTTTCGAGTTACACTAGTTGTCCCCAAATTTGGTTTTTGGCAACCGCCTAAATTTGGTCACGTGACGTTATTTTATATGTGCACACAGGTGTTATTTTGGGCCGATCATCCCTTGTCAGGAATCCATCTCCCCTGGCTTAGTCACTGTCAGAGTTGTCATCACTTGTTTTGACTCCCAAAACAATCCAGCGAGTTCCTGTACGATCCCAACAACGAGCTTCCACAACACGCCGCCAATCCGCGTGATGTCCGGAAACTCTAAATTACAGACGGGACTATTACATGTCCCTAGCTGGCAATTATACGTTGATCCGACCTGTTGATAAACTATCAAAGTGGTGTATTGAGTCATCTCACTCACTTCCCCCACACATCTGCAGCTGTTAACTTTGCCCGACCTGTGATGGTTGACATCTGATTGTAACCAGGATCTGACGGGTTCTATCTGTATTCGAATGTTGATAAACTGTCAAAGCGATGCAGGGATTTATCTCACTCACCACCGAATGTTCCTAATCTGTCGACCAGATGTAAACACGTGCAGCTGCAACCCTGACTGTTTTCTCTGGATTTGTTGAAACAACCTGTGGCCTCGAACATGCCGCTAATCAGAACGCCTTTTATTCTCATCACTGGTTAAATAACGTTGGTCTATTATGTGACACTGTCATTAATTACATCTTACACATACATTATTCATACTAGAACAAACTATCTCAGTTGTTTCATTAACTACATCTGACATAGATATTATTCATACAAGCACACCCTATCTCAGTTGTTTCATTAAATACATCTTACACATACATTATTCATTTTCGCACATCCTATCTTAGTTCTTACATTCATTACATCTTACACATTTTTCATTATAATTTCTATATAGCAAGGGGACTTAACTCTAGAAAAGTTATTTCAAGGGGCATAACTTTTAATAACTTTTCTGTATACCTTATAGTCATATTGTTGCATCGTTTTCAAAGATTTATAAACTCTTTGTCTATAGTTATATACAGGCATATGAGTTATAATAAATAATGATACAATCTTTAAGGTATTTTCAAAGTTTTCATAAAAATAATGCATAATGCATAACATTGTAACTCATCTTTTTATGCTTAAGAAGTTATCTGCAGTCATGTAGGTGATTAGAAACAGTTTTCATTAAAAATAATGGATGATGTGTGGAAGGACATTCTTTTAAGTTACTTTTTTTTGTTGTATGAATATAATGAGACGCTACCCACCAGGAGCTGGGCGAAGCCACGCGGGGTCAGATAGATAGACAGACCCACCTTTTCGCTGCAGTTATCTACAGGCATATGCGTTATAATCCTCCTCCTCCTCCTCTCCCCTCCTCCTCCTATCCTCTTCCTCTTCCCCTCCCCCTCCTCCCTCTCCCTCCTCCATCCTCCTCCTACCTCCTCCTCCTCCCCCTCCCTCTCCTTCTCCCTCCTCCTCCTCCCTCCTCCTCTTTCTCCTCCTCCTCCTATACCTCTCTCCTCCTCCCTCCATCCTCCTCCTCCTCCCTCCTACCTCCTCTCGTCCTCCTCCCTCCTCCTACCTCCACATCCCTCTTCCTCCTACCTCCCTCCCTCATCCTCCCTCCTCCTCCCCCTCCTTCTCCTCCCTCCTCTCTGCCTCCTTCTCCCTCCTCCTTCTCCCTCTTACTCCTCACTCCTCCTCCCTCCTCCTTCTCTCTCTCCGCCGCCTCCCTCCTCCTCTCTCCTCCTCCTCCCTCCTACTTTTCCATCTCCCTCCTCCTCCCTCTCCTCCTTCCTCCTCCTCCTCCCCCTCCTCCTCCTGCGTTCTTCTCCTCCCTCCTTCTCCCTCCTCCTCCTCCTTCCTCCTTCCTCCTCCCTCTTCCTCCTCCCCCTCCTCCCTCCTCCTCCCTCACTCCCTCATCCTCCTCCCTCCTCCTCCTGCCTCCTCCTTCATCCTCCCTCCTCCTCCTCCCTCCTCCTCCTCTCTCCTCCTCCTAATCCCTCCTCCTCCCTCCTATTCCTCCCTACTCCTCCTCCTCCCTCCTCCTCCCTCCTCTTCCCTCCTCCTCCTCTTCCCTCCTCCTCTCTCCACCTATCTCTTCCTCTCCTCCTCCTCCCTCCTCCTCTTTCCTCCACCTCCCTCTTCCTCCTCCCAGCTCCTACTCCTCCTTTTTCTTCTTCTGCTGCTGCTGCTGCCGCCGCTCCATTTACCCAAGTTAATTGTTGGGGAAGATGTAAAGATCTTTCAAGTGCTCTTTCTAATGCTTTTTGTAAGTTGATCTTCGTTTATCTAAGGTTGTTCTAACTGCAACCAATAAATGATTAGACAGACAGACAGACAGACAGACAGACAGACAGACAGACAGACAGACAGACAGACAGACGGACAGACAGACAGACAGACAGACAGACAGACAGACAGACAGACAGACAGACAGACAGTCGGGAACGGGAACTTATATGACTACTTATATGAATTAAATGAGATGCTCCCCATCAGGGGCTGGGCGAAGCCGGGCCGGATCAGACAGACAGACAGATAGACAGACAGACAGACAGATAGATAGTCGGGAACCGGAACGGGAGCTTATATGACTACTTATATGAATTAAATGAGATGCCCCACACCAGGAGCTGGGTGATGCCGGGCCGGGTCAGACAGACAGACAGACAGACAGACAGACAGACAGACAGACAGACAGACAGACAGACAGACAGACAGACAGACGGTAACGGGAACGAGAACTTACATGACTACTTATATGAATTAAATGAGATGCTCCCTACCAGGGACTGGGCGAAGCCGGGCCGGGTCAGCTAGTGTGTGTGTGTGTGTGTATATGTAATAATTATATATTATATATATATTATATAATATATATATATATATATATATATATATAATATATATATATATATATATCTATATATAATATATATATATATATCCACTCTTGTGTTATCGAGGCCTCAAATGGGAAACAAAGATTAGTAACGCTGGAGACTTCCCGTGTATGCCATAAACGTCTCCCTAAAGAAGGATGGTCTGAAACTACTGTCTCATGCCGTAGAATATATCAGCCAACATCCAGTCGACTATGAACAGGCCTTTAAAAAGTTTGGCCTGCGTGGTTATGCGCTTATGTTCAATATGGAGTTTCAAAGACAAAAGATGAAGATACACCAATCAATCAATCATGTGCCATGCCGGAAAGCGTGGGCGGTCATGATTCGCCATTTCACTCGATCACCAGAGTCGTGGATCAGCTAGTGTTCCTGTCTTGTCCATGCCATGTGGTCTAGCCATCCAGGTATTAACTTCTCGGTCTTCCCCTTGGTCTGTTCCCTTCGATCTTGCCAGTTGTCACTAAGTTCTCCAATCCATTTCTTCTCATAACATGCCCAAAAACTTTTGACTGTCTACGTCTAATTTCTCTAATCAATTTATGATTTTCATTTGTCTCCTGTAGTACTTGGTCATTGGTTTTTCTGTCTGTCCATGGTATTTTTTGCATTTTCCTCAGAAACCACATTTATGCGGCCATCAGACGTTTTTCAGTTTGACTGCTCATTGTCCAAGCTTCCATATAAAAGAACAGGCTCTATGTAGCACCTCAACACTCTTTTTCTCGTTTCAATTGATATCTTTTTATTGGTCAGTATGTTTTTCATCTTGGTAAAGGCTACTTTTGCCATGGCGATTTTTGTTGTAATGTCTGCAGGGCATCTCCCATCAGATGTTATTACTATTCCGAGATAATTGTACCGATTCACTTGTTGAAGAATATTCCCATTTACTTGTATATTACATTGTGGTATTTCGTTTTTCCTAGTAACGACCAAAATCTTTGTCTTCTTACAATTTAATTCTAGATACATACACATACACCGTTTATAAAAAAAAATACATTGACTGATTTCTTTAGCACATTATAACTAAATGTAAAAATTACAATCACAAATCTCACGATAATTGGTGCGAATTAGAAGAATAATGAATTACATATAATACGTCTTTTAGGAAATGAAAAGTTAAAACCAATTGTAATAGTTAACATGAAGTACTAGTAGTGTTGTGGTTAGTGGGGATGGGTTCAAATCCTAATAGTGGAAAGGTTGGGTTCTGTGATAAACCCCGTAAAACCCGTATCTAATTGTTTTTACAGAATTATACAGGAATGGAAGACAACTCAGAAAGGAACTATCCACTCAACTTTTAACTCGGAGACATATGCTATGTGATAAGCTAGGACTTAACACCCACTTCGGTAGTACAGCTGTATCTATAATGAGATTAGCTTTGCTCCTATTACAAAAATATTATGGCGTACAGCAGCTGTAGAATTGATACGTGTAGACCTCTGTGTGTGTGTGTGTGTGTGTGTGTGTGTGTGTGTGTGTGTGTGTGTGTGTGTGTGTGTGTGTAGGGGGAGATGAAATAATAATAATAATAATAATAATAATAATAATAATAATAATAATAATAATAATAATAACAATAACAATAATAAAAGAAAAGAAAAAAAGAAGTATTCGTAGAAGAAGAAAACGAAGTTATAGCTAAATAATAATAATTTGTTAGAGAAAGATGGAGAAGATGGTGCGGAAGAACAGAGAGAATAGGAGTTAAACGAAAGACAAAGAAGAAGAAGAAGAAGAAGAAGAAGAAGAAGAAGAAGAAGAAGACGCTTAAAGATATTCATGATCATACGTCCCGGTGTTACAAAAATTGGACGAACAGAATTTCACAAGTTAGAAAACAAGTTAAGGAAGATTGGAACATTTCACACACCGTTAAAATATCTGTCACTCTTTCTTTCACAAGCTTTCTCATCATTTTTGAAACACCGATCTTTCTCTTTTGTTCAAGGATTAGTTTTTATTTGTGATAAAAAATAAAAAAAAATAAACAACAAAGCTTCTCAGTTCTCTATAAAAATGAGCGGACGGGTAAAAAGTTCGTCTAGTCGTGAACTCACCCCTGCTCAACCTAGGAAGCGGAAACATCTGCTAGTGGAGATTTGTGTATGTGAGCGGATGTCGTGAGCAGACGACACGGCGTGAATCCGATATCCTCCCACGTGAATTCACAGTGGCTAATTTATAACTAGCTTATTTATTTGGATCATAAATAAACTGCATTACGCAAACATCATTTATTACCCCACATAGAAAACACATCTCTGAAATAACCAAACTGGGAGCGTGGATAATAGTCATTAGTTTGTTATGGTTTCCTTTCTGTTTATGTTGTCTCTGGCTGTCCCGTGTTCACAGTCGTTGTGAGGCCTGAAAGTGGCTTGTCTGGCTATATTTATGATTAATTAAAAGGATAATAAAACATTCCCCCTTCCCCCCCGCATATCCTATTTTACAGGACATTGCAGGCAACACCAGCACTTTTCAGCTGCTGTTGATGTCTTGGCACGTTTTACGTTCAGTAGTTTGCCATTGCTTTCTGAACGACCGGCTCATATGCTTCCGTAGTAACCAGCGCGACGCCATCTGCTGCCAAATCTCGCGCAGCTGTGTTTCGTACGTGGGTATACGGGATTACTAACAACGTCCTTAACCTCTTCGCCAGGAAGACCGGCAATAAAACACTAGAGCAACAATTTACCACAGGATAATATTTGCCCGGCATTGTGTTGGAGTGAAAGTAATTCAAAGACACTTATGACATGCCGCGGGACTATTTGAGCACATCTTTTAAGCCCCACATTTTGTTTAGACCAATCGGATGATTTGGTGAATATAACACCGGTCGCCTTGACTTCCCAAGACATTTTCCAGTGCTTATTGTAGGCTGAGTCGACCTGAGGGTGCAGGTCAATTTTAAGAATTCGAATCCGCCTCGGTGCGGATCAAATCAGTGACCACCGGACCGGCAGGCGAATCCATACGCTACCGCGGTTCCTTAAAATAGGCCCCGTAGCAGGAACACTGCGTGGGAATGTGAAGTATTAGGACCATTACATTCTGTAGGCCTGAGTGAACGGAGGGAAATGTGGACAGTCTTTCGCTACTGTAGCCAACAACGAATAAGGAGAACCCTCGTATGACCTCGCTCATGCCATTGTCAAGGTAACATCCTACCCATTGCATGACGTACCCACTGGAATGGAGTGTGCTCACGGAAGACGTATCACCAACCCAGGCCTAACCTCTGCCAGTCCGTGTGTGCTGTGCTGAATCGTAACCTGGTTTTATTCTGACATCGCTCTCTTCAGACGTGACTGTCAGAACCAGGCCTGTACACCCCACTGGTTTCTGAGCTGGCTAATGGACACGAGAGCACTGCAACACAGACCCCGCGTGGAGATGTACTTTCGTACCTGGTGGGGAGGATATTTCTACAACTACCTCACTGCGATTAGATGCAAGCTCTCTTCGGCTCAGAGGATCTGAACGCCAATAAACCTGACACAGAAATTAAAACTCAGTTTCCACAAACAAACAAACAAACAAACACACAAACAAACAAACAGACAAACAGACAGACAGACAGACAGACAGACAAAAATGCGTAAAGGATATTTGGATATTAAATTACTTAGAAGAACAAGTGTGCATTAAATATAGGACCCACATTTGGACATTATTGCTGATGAAGCCGCCCGTGTGTTACCGGGGCCTGTAAGGGAGACAAAGCATATTAACTCTGTAACCTTTCATGCATGTCGTAATAGGCGACTAAAAAGGGTTGTGCTTAGGGCAGGTTGTCCCCACATCTAGAAACATTCCGCCACAAAATGTAATCAACCATGAAGTCAAATATAGGAAAAACCATAACTCAGCCAATCAAGTGGAAGGGAAGCGGTTCTAGAATAACTATGACGTGGTGTGGATAAAACCCTAAGGATCTTGCTGATTAAGTTTTTTTCACCTAGACCAGTGGTTCTCAACCCTTTTTTGGCCCATGCTCCCCTTTACCATATGTTCAGAACGTCATTCCTCCCCCCTTTCGAATTTCCTCCCTATAAATCCCCCCACCCTTACAAAGTATACATAAAAATGGAAGCTAAATTTAATAACACATAATAGAACAAATCTAGGGAGTCTCCGTGGCGAAGTGGTCAAGCCGTTTAACTCGGGCTCCGAAGGTTGTGGGTTCGACTCCGGACCGCGTCCTTCGGTTCACGAGTTAAATTTTTCGGAGACTCCTGTGGGTCGTCGCTAGTGCGACGCTTTCCGCGCTTCGGAAAGAGACCGAGCCATATGGGATAAAACCCGGTGCAATGATGTCGACCCTGTCGACTATTAAGCGACTTTAAGAACAAATCTAGACATCTACATAAAACATTATTTGCGGGTCTACTTACTTTATAAAACGAACTTCATTAGGGCGAAAAGTAAAATATAGAGGGAAAAACAATATCAAGTAACTGGTTCTTGTATTAATGCGATCTTGAAATAATCTTAATTCTCTCCCCCCCCCCCCTCCCCCGGAAACCCTAAAATTCCCCCCTGGGGGAATTCCCCACCGGTTGAGAACCACTGACCTAGACAAATGTCCGGAAATGGCACCTGAGATGTTAAAACTATGTGTTAATTAGGGAAGAGAGCACACGGGGTAGAAGACATGGACTATTATGAAAATATTTTAGGATTATGAGAAACCCTGTAAAACGGTGCAGACAAAAAGCTTCTAGGCACAGGAAAAACAGTGCTGTTCTCCGACCACACAGAGAAAAATGGTCACAGTGGGGGGTGGCCCTTATGTTATCTAAAGAGGCAGCGAGTGCATTAATAGAAGGTGAAGCAGTGAGCTTAGAATACAGACAGCGACATTAAAAAACAAAACGAAAATAAAATAAAATAAACATCAACGTGATCCATTGCTACTCGCCGTCAAGTGATAAAAATGAATCAATTAAGGAGGAATGTTACATTGAACTTCGAGAATAATAGGTAATCGAAGAAATGTCTTAATTGGCAATCTGAATACCAAAATAGGATTGGATATCACAGGTTACTAAGAAATAATTGGGGGGAAACGGACTATCGAAAACGGTGATCAATGAAAATGGAGTCTATCCACCAAAATTTGCTCATTGAATCAATATATCCCCTCTGCCGTGCGTCCACATGTGACGAGGTAGAGGGGCTTGCGCGTTCCAATGACTCCAAGAGCTATGCCGACGGTAGCACAGCTACTGGTAGGGTCATCCATGTCGGATAGGTCAAGGGAGAGGGACCAGACCAAGCGACACACAAACCTGCTGCCTTGTAGGTAGACTGGGGACAGTCAAAGGCTAGGGAAAGCACCCCGAAAAATGCTTGTCGAAATCGGATGTACTGAGCCACAGGCTTGACAAAGCAGTGCAACGTAACTTAATCAATTCATGATGCCACAGATGAAAATTAATCGTTATGGTGCTAATCCCGCGAAGTCCCATCAGGCGGTGATAGTGCCGGGCCCCCTGCCTCGAGGGGGTCCACCCATGACTACTGGTGGTCACCTTCCCCTGTGCTGTGGAGTCAAGGCACAGAGGAGTAGGTTAAGAGCTATTGACCAAACACCCCGGACACTCAACATACTACAGTGGAATGCCGAAGGAGTTTATAACAAGAAAGTCTCCCTAACAAAGCGTCTTCATAAAGATAGAATAGATGTGGCATGCATTCAAGAGACACACCTCAACGCCAATCGCAAATTCTCAGTCAGAGGATATCAGGCCACACGTTTCGACCGCGAAGGACACAAAGGAGGAGTTCTAATACTTACACGAAATACAATACCTTGCAGCGAAGTATCTGTGATCTCTGACAACCAAACGGAAATTATAGGTGTTGATATAATGATAAAGGACGTGAAAATAAGAATTTACAATCTGTATAGCCCAGCAGATAAGGACCTTACACTCTCAAACATGAAAATAACTGACACAAACTGCATTATTGTCGGAGACTTTAATAGCCGTTCAGAAAGATGGGGATACCCAGATACTGACAAAAGAGGAGATGAAGTGGAGGACTGGGAAATAGACTCAAATCTCCATCTACTCAACAAAGCGGATGACACACCGAGCTTCTACTCCAGAAGATGGTTTACCACTTCTACTCCAGACTTAGCTTTCTGCACAGGAGACATCCTCCACAAAATCGATCGCCATGTGCTTGACCAATTAGCAGGTAGTGACCACAGACCAATCAAGCTTGTAATGAATATGGAGTATGTTCCACAGGAGCAAAAGCCTTTGCCCCGCTGGAATTACAAACGAGCAGATTGGGACAGATTTGCCATACTAACAGACAAATATTGTGAAAACATAAATACACGATATGGCAACATGAAGCAAATGGTGGAAAGTCTAAACAGAGCAATAATACAGGCGGCCACTGAGTCTATTCCAAGAGGAGCGAGGAAAAATTACAAACCATACTGGACTGAAGAACTACAAATTTTGGAGGACAAAGTTGAAGATGCCAGGAAGACAGCAGAGAGAGAACAAACAACTGAAGCGAACATCTCTCTCAAAGCCATCTCAGCAAAATATAAAAGAACAGTAAATCAAACAACAAGAGATTGTTGGAGGGAAAAAACAGAAAACCTGAACTTTGACAGGGATGGAAACAAACTATGGAAACTAGTGAAAGGCATGAACAATGAAGGACCTAGAAACAAACAAATAATAATTAAACAAGGAAATGCCTTGCTTACAGGGAAAAAGGCTGCAAATGCACTAATGGAACACTATGCCAGTGCAAACCACATTGATATTACAACCGAACAGAAGAAAGCAATCAAAGATAAACAGATACATCATAGTAATACAGAGACAGCAGCAGAATATATGATGGCAAATCTAACAATGGAAGAAATGGAACAGGCAATGAATACCCTAAAAAAGAAGAAATCACCAGGAAAGGATGGAATCACAAATGAAATGCTAATAGGACTAGGCACTAAGGCAAAAAAGAAACTACTAGCAGTCCTAAATTACAGCTGGAAGAGAGGAATAGTCCCACAGGCATGGAAGGAAGCTATACTAATACCAGTCCCAAAGAAAGGAAAAGACCTGGAAGAACCAAATGGCTATCGACCTATCAGTCTACTGAGCTGTGTAGGAAAATTAATGGAACGCATTATCAATGGCAGGCTAACATGGCATCTGGAAGAAAACCAACTCTTAACACCACACCAAGCAGGATTCAGAAAGTACAGATCCACTGAAGATCAAATAACCTATATAGCTCAGGAAATAGAGGATGCCTTCCAAGAGAAAAAGCACACACTAGCGGTCTGGATAGATTTAGAAAAAGCATTTGATAAAGTATGGAAGGAAGGACTGAAAGTAAAACTGCAAAAAATGCATGTTTGTGGGAAAATGTACAAATGGATCAGCCACTACCTTGAGAACAGAACTGCCAGGACAAAAGTACAAGGACAAACCAGCAAAATGATGCTGTTGGAGCAAGGTGTCCCCCAAGGAGGAGTTCTTTCACCAACATTATTCCTAGCATATATAAATGACATCACGGAAAATTTTCCAGCCAGAGTACACACATCCTCCTTTGCAGATGACCTAGCCATATGGACATCTGAAGAATATATTAGTACAGCTAACAGCAGAATACAGCAAGCCTTATTAGCGCTAGAGGACTGGTCAAAATCATGGCTAGTGAAGATAAGTGAGGAGAAAACAACATGCACAGTGTTCTCCCTCTCAAATAAAACTCAGCAACCTAAGCTGGTATTGAATGGAAAAATATTGCGCCATGAAGAAAATCCAAACTATCTAGGAGTCACCTTTGATCGTCGCCTGACATGGAAGACACAGGTTGAGAAAAATCGAACAAGAGCAAGGCAAAGAATGGCAATCATGAAAAAGCTTGCTGGTACAACGTGGGGAGCAGATGAGAAAGTTCTCAAGAAGTTATATACTGGACGGGTGAGGCCAGTACTGGAATATGGCATTGCAGCTTGGGCAACAGCAGCTAAGTCAAACTTTAACAAAATAAGTAGAGTCCAAAATCAAGGAATGCGAATCATAACTGAAAGCCTGAAGACAACGCCTATTAATGAACTAGAAAAGATCACTTGTTTACAACCAATGCAGGATAGAAGAGATAGCAGAGCCCAGCAACAAGCAGAAAAATTTAGAAGATTGACAGACCACCCTATGTATAACAGGTTTAATGGTTTTGGAAAGGGAAGACTGAAGCGTAGCAACTTTGTAGAAACTGCAAAACGAAAGATTAGGGCAGATCCCATACTTAACATATCAACAGTCAAACCCATTTACAATGCACACAAGTTCCCAGCTTGGAGACAGCAGCAACTGCCTGAGATGATTGAAAACATTCCTGGTATTGAGAAAAAGAACACTCAGAATGAAACCGAAAGAAGAAAAATGAACCCGATACTACATAAAAGAACATTACCCAAGCAGCAATAGGGCCCATGCATATACAGATGGATCAGCCAAAAATTCAATAGAAAATGGAGGAGGAGGAATTCTCCTAAATTTAAAAAATCGAGTGAAAAAAACACAGTCAGTGGCAACTGGAAAATTTTCAAGTAACTTCAAAGCAGAGGTAGAGGCTTTGAAAACTGCAGCAGAAATGCTCTTGATGGAGGAAAATAAAGAGAAGCAAATAGCTATCTTCACAGATGCAAAGTCAGCTGTCTCAATACTGAAGAGCAAAAACAGTACAGAACTAACTGACCTAAGAGCAGCACTCCATGGTCTATGCCAGAAATCCAAAAAAGTTGTAATACGGTGGATCCCATCACATTGCAGTATACCTGGAAATGAAGAGGCTGACAGACTAGCAAAAGAGGGCGGACGACTACCACAGCCTGACATAGACATAACCTATAATGAGGCAAAGAGGTTTATAAAAAGCACTTATAGAACCAAATGGGAATCAGAGCATCCAGGCCACCAGAAGGATGATGCATATTACAAACTCGACCGAAGAGAACAAGTAGCAATCTTCAGACTCCGCACAGGACATAACAGACTGAAATACCACTTGTTCAATAAACTAAAGATAGGAGATACCGATGAATGCAATTGTGGAACTGGTAAAATGACAGCTAAACATTTGCTGCAGGAGTGCCCAATATATGCAGAACAGAGAAAGATATTTTGGCCCACACCTGCTTCATTTGAGGACAAGCTCTATGGAGATATCAACAAGCTCAAGTTGACTGCAGCTTACTTTAACTACATTCAGGTTGACATCTAAAGGTGCATGAAGAAGTATTTAGACTGCCACACTTCATACCACAGGTATGTCGGTTACAAAAGCGTCCCAGAGGCATGAAATGGAATATTGCTTGGATAGCAAATCCATTACGCGGAAAGTCCGAATCAAAAGCTCACTGTGTGGGCTTCATAAAAGGTGGAAAAAGTGTCCTAGTGGCACGAAATGGAATATTACTTGGATAGCAAATCCATTACGTGGAAAGTCCGAATCGAAAGCTTACTGTGTGGATGTCATCTGCAGACTGCATTCTTCTGGTTTCCGGAAGAACAGCCTATGGTGAACGGAAGGCCCAATATACGGAAGTGAGGCTAAGCAGCCATGTGTAGGACGTGAAGGTTCCTTGGGTGAGCCCAGTACCAGAGCACTGTGTGTTGGCTTTGCAAGTATGGAAGCCTCCTTGGATGATGGGGAATGTCCATGGTCTGCCCCTGCCTTCCCTTGAGGGCTGACCAGGATGTCTTTGGCTGTTTTATATGGGCCAGCTGGAATGGGGGATAACACCACAATAGTGAGAGTCAAACGGGAAGGTTAACCCGGTCAACAAATGCCCGCAGAAGTCGGATGTGTCGGCCTAACGGAGCACGAACGCAGCTCTGCTGTAAACAGGCACAACGCAATCACGTCCGAAAAAAAAAACTCTGGATGAACGCAGAAGAAGAAGAAGAAGAAGAAGAAGAAGAAGAAGAAGAAGAAGAAGAAGAAGAAGAAGAAGAAGAAGAAGAAGAAGAAGAAGAAGAAGAAGAAGAAGAAGAAGAAGACGAAGAAGAAGAAGACGAAGAAGAAGAAGAAGAAGAAGAAGAATCAATATATCATAGGCAGAAATGTTTTTCCCCCCTCAATCAATAATACACAAAGCAACGTGGGAATCACCTGACTACAAAACAGAAAGCCATATACTGTAGATCATATCCTTATTTATAAGAAATTTAAATAATCTCTGCTTTTTTAGCGTTCATTCGGTTTGAACTCGAGTGCAGTCGCTAGTACTACTAATAGTTGTACGTCTAGTGAGTGCACTAGACTGGTTTTGCGTAAGGGTGAGCTTTGCCACTTGATGGTGAAGGTGTAAATTCAGATCACCATCGGCCGATAACCAGAAACTGAGTTGAAACTCAACAGACACATAATATCTTATAAACATAAAATACTTCATTCACATAATAAACGCAACCAACTTCCCTTTATGCGCGAACAAGGAAGAGAGAACACAAATATAACCAGCAAAACAGCTTCTAACAAGGACATTGCGTACTGAATGAACTAAGGAAGATATACTTTCTCCTGGTCAGGTGATGTTTGAACCTTTGCCAACTTATACATAACTAATGCCGCGCTAGATATAGGAAGCTGATTCTGGCTCTGTGTATACGACGAGAGCAGTTGCTCCCAACATCCGGATACGACCTAGGGCGGAGCACGAATAACCAGTCACGTGTCTGATCTATTCAGTATCCGGTAGTAGTAAAGTAAAGTAACTACATTAAGTAGCAGATCCTTATACACGTCTTTTGAAGCATTGGGCGTATGGTACTAGACCCATACACACACACACACGCACGCACGCACGCACGCACGCACGCACACACACACATTATAGACCAGCTGGATCTGAGAGCCCAGGTAAATTGAAGAAGTCCGTCCCGATGAGAATTCGGACCCATGTCCACCGGACCGGTAGCGGACGGTCTATACACTGTGCCACCGCGTCTCTCATTCAATGGCTGGATGCGTTTACAATTCCAGTCATCACAAGGCTGTTACCTTGTCCCAAACCTTGTATATCGGAGTGGTTTTATCCCATCACCTTCTTTAAATCAGCCCTTCCTTAACCGAGTCGATAGCGTGCTAACTTTCCTTTGCCTTCCTGTGCATCTATTCTTGTCACGGGCCGGTTGTGGTAGACTGTAGTCTCGGAACTCCCGCATATTCATCGTGAACCTGACTTTTTTCGATGACGGTACTTTAAGCATAGCACGAGCTTTGCCTTCCTGCAGCCAAGCTTTATGTCCGGCAGCTCTGGAGCGCTCCTAGCCACTTCTTTATAGCTTTGTTGATCTTCCTGTCTATTGCCTCTATGGCACTAGTGCTGTATCTTGTAAATAAGCAGTGGGTATATGAGCTTCCTAATCAATGTGTGTGTGTGTGTTATATATATATATAACTAGACATCGCATCTAGAACTCCTTATCAGTCTACTCTTGTCGATAGCTTACAGACTAGCTATCGCTGCCTGGCGTATCTATAGTGCTGCATTCTTGTCCGTCAACTAGTCATCGTACACTCTGGAGATACTTTTAACAGGTCCCACTATAACTAGGATTGCCTTGTTTGCCACCATTAACTACTTTGTCGCCTCTTTGCCTTTCACGGTGAACTGGAAATTGAGTTTTTGAACTTGATGTTCATCCTGCATAAGCCCATCAGCTGATCTAGCCTTGGGAGCATGCTGCGGTATGGGTTTCCTCTTCTGCCAGGATGACAGTCTTGTATGAACGCCTTCAGTGACGACATCCTTCCCTCTCCACTAAGTTTCCGACCTTGCACCTAGCCGGCGCCGCACCTAGAACAGACCTGTATCGCCATAACGAAAAGTATCGGCGAACTCATACACCTCACCGCGATGTCCACTTGGAGGTCGATCCATCTAGTCGTAGACTCTGAGGTCGAGAAACGAAGCGAACAATCCAGGAGATTGCTTTAACATTATTGTGACAACAGACAGTAATGTCGGCCGGATGGTTAAAATGCTATGGGGCTCGTGTTTCTGAGCAAAGGGAAACAACTTTGGAAATTTCGCGATTCACACTGAATAAGCTAAATATGTGTGTTGTAAGTGTGGCACCTTGCAGTCTTTACAGACGAAAGTATGTGAATTGGAACTAGAGCTAGAATTCCATCGCACAATGTCTGGGCATGGATTCAGAGAACATGTGTTGCCCATGCAGCATGATTCCCTCTCTCGGCCTTGCCTTATTTTCTCCACAGGAAAGGATGACCAGTACGTCTGGTACAAGGTAGGCTGCAGATGCTGCTCACTCAGCATCAATCCTCCAAGAGCAGGAGGTGAGTAGCGGCCAGGCCCTCACATATGAGGGATTTGACTTAGAGGTGTTCAGCCATATACTCAGCTGAGTGCCTCAGTAAGTGTCTGGACCTGTGTAAAGCGTGTACTACCGCCAGACTCCCCGCCTGACACCGTCTAGAGCGCGGATCACGCCACCAGCGAGATTCCGCCAGCTGGAGATACTGCACGTCTATGTTGCGAACAAATCTCCACTGAAGACTCAGCTTGACTGAACGGAATATAAAACCAAAACCCTAAACCCTTTTACACGCCTTGTGACGTATATGGCATATGGTGCTTGCTCCATATTTGTATAGACCAACAGTAGGAAAATATAATTATGTCCGCGGGTCACATGACAAATATATAATATATAAAAACAGTGAAGGTCCAAGTTAAGCCTTAAGGCTTTTTATATGGTGCTATTTCCAAATTCCTATCCTGTGTGGGTGACTACCGTGGTCAGCCGCTATTTGTGGCTGAGTCAGTCACAAGATTTTTATTCTGAGCCACACATATAACTTCTATTTTGGTTTGAACGGAGTAGGGGGTAATGGTATAATCGAAATATTTTGTATAGACAAATCGGCATGCGAGTAGGGACATGTCAATATCACGCATATTCTGTATAGACATATAGACACTCGAGTAGGGACATGTCAATATCACGCATATTTTGTATAGACATATAGACACTCGAGTAGGGACATGTCAATATCACGCATATTTTGTATAAACAAATCGGCACTCGAGTAGGGACATGTCAATATCACGCATATTTTGTATAGACATATAGACACTCGAGTAGGGACATGTCAATATCACGCATATTTTGTATAGACATATAGACACTCGAGTAGGGACATGTCAATATCACGCATATTCTGTATAGACATATAGACACTCGAGTAGGGACATGTCAATATCACGCATATTCTGTATAGACATATAGACACTCGAGTTGGGACATGTCAATATCACGCATATTCTGTATAGACATATAGACACTCGAGTAGGGACATGTCAATATCACGCATATTTTGTATAGACATATAGACACTCGAGTAGGGACATGTCAATATCACGCATATTCTGTATAGACATATAGACACTCGAGTAGAGACATGTCAATATCACGTATATTCTGTATAGACATATAGACACTCGAGTAGGGACATGTCAATATCACGCATATTCTGTATAGACAAATAGACACTCGAGTAGGGACATGTCAATATCACGCATATTCTGTATAGACAAATAGACACTCGAGTAGGGACATGTCAATATCACGCATATTTTGTATAGACAAATCGGCACTCGAGCGGTGATGTGGTCAATATCACGCATATTCTGTATAGACAAATAGACACTCGAGTAGGGACATGTCAATATCACGCATATTTTGTATAGACATATAGACACTCGAGTAGGGACATGTCAATATCACGCATATTTTGTATAAACAAATCGGCACTCGAGCGGTGATGTGGTCAATATCACGCATATTCTGTATAGACAAATAGACACTCGAGTAGGGACATGTCAATATCACGCATATTCTGTATAGACAAATAGACACTCGAGTAGGGACATGTCAATATCACGTATATTTTGTATAAACAAATAGACACTCGAGTAGGGACATGTCAATATCACGTATATTTTGTATAAACAAATAGACACTCGAGTAGGGACATGTCAATATCACGCATATTCTGTATAGACATATAGACACTCGAGTAGGGACATGTCAATATCACGTATATTTTGTATAAACAAATAGACACTCGAGTAGGGACATGTCAATATCACGTATATTTTGTATAAACAAATAGACACTCGAGTAGGGACATGTCAATATCACGCATATTCTGTATAGACATATAGACACTCGAGTAGGGACATGTCAATATCACGCATATTCTGTATAGACATATAGACACTCGAGTAGGGACATGTCAATATCACGCATATTTTGTATAAACAAATAGACACTCGAGTAGGGACATGTCAATATCACGCATATTCTGTATAGACATATAGACACTCGAGTAGGGACATGTCAATATCACGCATATTCTGTATAGACATATAGACACTCGAGTAGGGACATGTCAATATCACGCATATTTTGTATAAACAAATAGACACTCGAGTAGGGACATGTCAATATCACGCATATTCTGTATAGACATATAGACACTCGAGTAGGGACATGTCAATATCACGCATATTCTGTATAGACATATAGACACTCGAGTAGGGACATGTCAATATCACGCATATTCTGTATAGACATATAGACACTCGAGTAGGGACATGTCAATATCACGCATATTTTGTATAAACAAATCGGCACTCGAGCGGTGATGTGGTCAATATCACGACCGCTGCCTTTACTGCCTAAGACATTTCCCCATATCCATTTTAGGCTGTGTGGGCTTGCCAGCCCAGGTCAGTATAGAAATTCCCCTAGAGTGTGAACACATGACCATCGAGCTGTCAGTCATGCGTGCTAACGACTGCACTACCGCGGCTCCCAATCACATGATTATAACAACCGTTTATTTACACATCATCTGGTCTAGACAATGTCACAGTTACCAAAGTCTATATTGCCCAAACGCTTACCTAGTCGTAATGGGTTTGAATTCGCGTGTGCTGCATGCCAACCGCAGCGCTTCCGTCTACAGTTTCCGTTAGCGGCGGTTGCCAATAGAAAACGTGAGCGCTGTAGACATGCAGGGAATCACCTTGTCAACTGTGCAAAATGTGGCTCATCAGGTGGCGGGTCTTTTGCCGAACAGAAAACTCTCGATTTTTCACCAGTTCCCCTACCTCAAGCATGTCCCTGTGTTGTCTTTAATGTCAATGTGTTCCCCTTTTTTGCTTATCCGTCCCTGCCTCTTATTCCATGTAGTATGCTTCCATTAACTTTCCCCTTTAACTATCCGCCTTGCGTTGGTTTACATCAATGGTATGAGTGCCGTTCGTTCAGAAAGCAATGGCAAACTACTAAACGTAAACTTGCCTAGGAATCATAAACAGCCAAAGAAATGCTGGGGTTTACTGCTAAGTCATGCAAAGGATATGCGACTAACTTAACTAGCTAGCTGAAGGAAAACTTAAGAAAGCAGAGACAAAAACAAATGTTGACAAGCGGATGAACCATCGACGGTTAATAAAATGATAAAGAAGCCCACAGTGGGAATTCTTCAGATCATCACAGCAGTTGTCAAGCTGTGCTCCCATGGTGTGGAGATATGAAGGTGATACGAATTTGTTCTACTTGAAGATACCCTGGACTGTATTGTCAGGACTGAGTTAAAACCTGTTGACGGTCTACTTAAAGTGTACGCAAAATCAACACCTGCCAGATCAGATGCCTGAAAAAAGATGCCAAGTTAACTATCCGACAGCCAGTTAGAAACTATTATAAAGCATAACAATTGGATCAATACCGTGTGCCACATATATTGGAAGTTCAAATGGTTCGACCATCTCGTTAGAATGCAAAACCGTCATTTACCGGCACAGACGATGCACAAAAGAAGATCTGATACGAGAGTAAGGGGCGTCCTAGAAGAAGCTGGATTGTCGACATCAAAGACATTATACAATCACATCCATCCAGTGCCTCTGGTTAGAACGTCAACTTCCCCCCCCCCCCCCCCCCCCCCCACGCACCCACCCACCCAGCAGGACGCTTGTTGGCGAAAGAAGTGGAAGATGATGATGTGGAGGATAAGGGTCTAAGCACATAATAAAGTATGTTTGCTGCATGTCATTTGCAGGGCATCGCAGTCAACACCAGCATTGGTTGTTGTTGTGATCTCTCTGCAAGTTTACGGATAATGCATCAGATCTACAACAATTGTTGGACATTGTAGTAACAGAGAGTGCAAAGAAAGGACTCTCCTTGAATATCAAGAAAACAGTAACAATGTTGATATCAAAGAAACAGGTGACACCCAAATGTGAAATAGAGATAGAAGGGACAATTCTTCACCAAGTGGATAGTTCTAAATATCTAGGGACATTTATAACATCAGATGGAAGATGCACAACAGAGATTAAGAGCAGAATAGGGCAAGCAAAGGCTGCATTTCAAAAAATGAAAAATAGCTTATGCAATAAGCCGCTATCTTTGAATGTACGAAAGAGAGTGCTAAAGAGCTGTATAGAACCTGTTTTGCTGTATGGCTGTGAATCTTGGAATATAAATGAACAAATTAGGAAGAGATTGGAAGCAACAGAGATGTGGTTCCTTAGACAAATGTTGCGAATTACTTGGACTGCCAAAGTAACTAACGATTAATGCCTTAAAGAGGCTGGCGAAACTAGAACATTATATACAACAATAAGAAAGAGACAAACAGCTTTTTTTGGTCATGTGATGAGAAGAGAGGCGCTGGAGAACATCGTGACAACTGGAAAGATCGAGGGGAAGAGAGACAGAGGCAGACCACGAGAAATGATGCTGGGTGGATTTCGACGGTGGCATGGAGGAATATCAACGGCAGAGTTGATCCAGAAAACCAAAGACCGAGATCTGTGGAGAGTCATGAACGCCTACGCCAGTCGGCACGGCACTTGATGATGAGTTTGCCATTGCTTTCTGAACGACCGGCACCCCATGCCATTTCGTTAAAAAAAAACACAATGTAAAACGGTCTGCTGCCAATTTGCCCACAGCTGTGTTTCGAATGCGGGTATGCGGGATTACGAACTGCGTTGTTAACACCTTCGCCACGAAGCGGGCAAAAAGAGCATGGTGTTTATAAATACCTAACTCAAACCCTAACCTATACTAAACCGTTAAAAACCACTGTATTTTTCGACATGAAACAAAATTTTAGTGACATAGGGCAATAATTTTTGGTTGTTTTACACAGTGCTTTACTTCATCATCATCCAGTACCTTGCCGGCTGGCATGGATGACCATGCTTCTCCACAAATTGTTTTCTCTGGCGGCATGGAACAATTCTGTCTTGACTCCATTCCGTGGCATGATACAAGACTGTCAAAAACTGTCGGACGCTGTCTTCCTCTATCTATTTTTTCCACAAATCTCTCCGGTTGTCACAAAATGTTCCAGTTTTTGTCTTTTCATAATGTGGCCAAAAATGACCGCTTCTTTCTGATGTTTGTGATGCTTCACCTACAAAGTTAAAGTGTTAACACCGCGATGTTGGCTTGCGGGATGCCGTTGTTGTCAATAAAGCTCACTTTTACCCGCCTTAAGGCACATTTGGTATATGGTGCTTGGCTTTCTTTTGCATTTATTTCAGCAACTAATTTATGTGCAACGATTTTCAGCCGCACAGTTTGCAGTTTTGCACCATATGTTCAATGGTAAATGCGGCAAGGAAAATTGCTGTTGTCCCAACTCCCCCCCCCCCCCCTCTTTTCTTTTTTTTTGTCTTGATGCCCGTGTTTATTTTTATCAATGGAGAATCCAGCCCTGAGTTTAGTCAGTATTACACGCACCACGCCTGCTTTCCATAGATAGATTTCTGGTGCCCATTTTAATCTCTTTTAGTCACAGATTTTCCTAGAAAACCCCCGCTACACTCGACCTGGAAGTGCAGATCATTCTTACAAATCCCCCTCGACACGAATTCGGACCTGTGATCACCGTACCGACAGACAAGCATGCTAACCATTGCTACCTTAGACATAGAGTAAACGTATGAAACAGTCCGAGAAGCAAATGAAAACCATAACTTGTTCCTCGAAATTAGACTTATACAAACAAGAATTTTGGACACGTTTTAAAAATAAATAAACTCGACAACTGAGTGACAGTTAGGAACTTGACGGGAAAAGAGCAAGGGGAAGAGATAAATAACTGGGTGGTTTGGCCATTTGGCATTTGCATAGTCGAGACAAGAACCATGTCTGATTCAACACTGGTCACAGTGGGAGATCGCTGGCCATGGCCGTCCACGCTTATCGGCATGGCACATGATGACGATCGTGATTTTTACTTTCAAAGAGACACCATATAATCGCTTTGTATAAAACATGTGAAAAGAAGAAATAGTCAGGTTTCTGTAGTATACTCAGACCAAACGTAAAAGATATATTAACAAATCATACCGTGTTTTGTACACACTGACAATACTTGATCGCTTGTGCCGAAAACGTATCTTGTGCACCTTTAATGCTCGTTACATTCACCTAACTGCTATAAACACTTATCACATTTTTTTACTGTTCGCTCATTTGTATTACCGCTAATATCAATGCCATTTAGTTTATTAGATTTAATATTAATAGAAGCATGTTAAGCTAACGAGATACTTTATCACAGGAAATTTACAGTGTATTAAAAATAAAATATTCCTTTGAAAACGTAATTTCATTTCGCTTCAGCAAATAACTCTCAGATTGTCCTAAGCGCTGGCTATGGGTTTTCTTACACATTTAAATCTTGAAAATGCTTCCAATTAACTTCAAAAGCAGAAGATATTTATTATAAAAATGTAATATTCGCATCGCAAAGCTAATTTCACTAATATGATCCTTACACTTCAACAATTTATGTCGTATTGATAGATGATGTTTCTCTTTGTAAAAGGGACCACATTTTTACGCGCCTTGAGATTCATTGGGTATATGGTGCTAGCTCCGTATTTAAACACCATAAAATGACAGAAAGTAGTGCAGCTTTACATAACAGAATTACGACACATTCAGGACGTTGCGGCGATTAGCCTTCATCAGCAAACAAACACATACACAAGACACAACATATAGTCACGGAGAAGATCTCCTGTGAGCACATTAAGACGTGACGACAGGACGAGAAGAATAAAAAGATTAAAAAATGAAAGCACGTCTTAATGTAGTCACGGGAGATCTTCTCCGTGACTATATGTTGTGTCTTGTGTATGTGTTTGTTGGCTGATGAAGGCTAATCGCTCGCAACGTCCTGAATGTGGCGTAATGCTGTATGTAAAGCTGCACTACTTTGTGTCACTTTATATTGTTTACATTTTCACAGCTTTACTGCAGTTCCAATAAATGTTATTCATAGCCCCATATTTGCATAGACCAAACAGGAAAATAGAATCATTTGCCGTCAATCATGACAAACAAACAAACAGCAAACACAGTCAATCACCCTTGTATATACCCTGGGGCTATTGGGTATATGGTGATAGTCCCATAGTTGTATATACATACCGGTACTAGAAAGGTGATATGTTCAATTTCACACCGGCCACCTTAAATTCTCAAAACTAGTTTCTGATAGCCAATTTTAGGCTCTCTCAATTATTTTTATCAACCTGGATTCGAATTCTAAGGAGCCTTGTGATCAGTAGCAACAAAAGAAAGAAATCGGCCTGAGGGATGAGTTTAGCCCAGGACATTCCAGGTGGGCAGGCGTGTGGCCCTATTACGCTAAAGAAGACTTCTGTCTGGTGATATCTCTTTGGTTATTTAGTGGATGGAGTTTTTCCGCATTTCCCATTGTTCATTTATGCTTTGTATTTTAGAAAGTGTATTGTATCTATTTCTGACAATCACGCTGCATCGTTCATGAATGTCTTTTTCCTGCTCTTAGAATATCTTTGTTAAGTCTAATGTCCTTAACCTCTCTTTCTTTTCTCTTTTCAAGTCTTACTTTTAATTGTTCACAGAGTGAGTAGTGATCACTGTTACAATCAACGTCAGGTACTGTCTTGATCGATGTCTATCTACATATTTGTATTAATCAGTATGTAGTGAATTTGATTTAATGTTTCCTTCTCAGGATTTTGCATAACGAACGCTTGTCTCTTTTTTAGTTTAAACCAGGTGTTTCCAATCAACAGATGTTTATTTTTGTCTCTTTCATAACGTTATCTCCTCTTTCGCTTCTTATTCCTAACCTATTGTCAATAACCACATCTTTTATTCCCTCATTTCCTACTTTTGCATTAAAATCTCCATATAGTATTTTGACTTCTTATGAATTTGTTTGAGAGATCGCTATTTCTATTTCATCATAAAATCGTAGTATTATTTTTCACTGCTGCTTGTTGCTGGTGCACATATTTGAATAATGTGTATTAATTTGCCTGTGATTTTAACCATCGCGGCATTTATTGTTAATAAAATACGGAATTAGATATATTAAATCAAACATTTTATTTATAGTATGTAAATAATTTATGGAATTCTTTCATAAAGCTAAAATAATTGGGATTCGGCCATTGAGTTTCTCATTACTATTTGCTTCTTTTCCTTTCTATTTTCATGTTCGTAGAGATTTTCAATGAGATTTTCATCGCTGGCTGATTTTGTCATGAAAGTTCTCCTTGACACAACCTACCCGTGTCTTTAGAAAGAACTTCAAGTGCAAGTCCTTGCCACTGTGAAGATTACAACCCTCATTTTCAGGCAGGCAAAAGATAACACCGAAAATTGTGTCATCACGATGCCCCGAAGACTAAAGGTTTGTGTGATAAATCGGTTGTGACATGAACTATAGTAAACGTGTATGACGTCTGACATTACCCTCCGAAGTGACTACTCGTGTAAGTGCTCTGTGCTGGTACTCAAATATTCACTCAACCTTTGTTACGTTCAATACAAACACAAGAGGCCCTGAACAAGAATTGCTTGTTATCATTTCTTCCTGGAGACAAAGGAGTCTTAGTTCTTCGCGAACTACTTCCAGCGTAGTAATTCATAACCACCAGCCAGGAACTCTTCATTCTGTAGAGAGGTTAGTTGGTGGGTCGAAGATGTGTTCCTAACAATAGGCGTTATGTCGTCTGCTACCTTGAAAATAATGTTAATTATACTATTAGAGGGACAGACATTGCTGCTGGTTGTGAAACTTGATCGCTTTCCATTTTTTACAGAACCCCTATCTCCACATTTTTGCAATATTACGCAAGCTACTAATAACTCTTCAGTCTACGCTGTTGGTAATTGAAGGTTGTTTAGTCTTCGTTGCCAGATTTCTCAACAATTCCCAAACACCTGCCACTTACAAGTATCTTACACCTGCTAGTTTTAAACTGAAATTCAGAATATTTAATTATGTCTGACATGTTCAGAAATCCTGGTAACTAAATAACTTATGTGTTGGAATGTTTTCAGCTGTCGTTGACTGAAGAGGCGAAGTCTGTGGCGCACATTTGTTGGCATCAAGAATTGTCAGTGCTCGTTTGTTAACATAAATAATATCCAATAAACATTTAACATCAAGAATCTACCGTGTAATTTGATAATGTCAAGAAAGTAACTTCATTTTGGCAACAAGAAAAGAAACTACATTCTCTACTACCACTACTACTACTACTACTACTACTACTACTACTACTACTACTACTACTACTACTACTACACTACTACTACTACTACTACTACTACTACTACTACTACTATTACTACTACTTCTATTACTACTACTACTACTTTTTTTTTTTGCATATCCCTTACATGACATCGCTGTCAACACCAGCATCTTTCAGCTGTATGTTGATTTCTTGGCAAGATTACGCTCAGTAGTTTGCCATTGCTTTCTGAGCGGCCGGCTCACATACCCTGTAAGTTACCGATGCGATTCGAACCACTGCTGATTCTCACCGTCATCACGTTACCTACGAGAGTATACGAGATTACGGAGAAAAGTCATAACCCCTAAGCCACGAAGCCGGCTACTACTACGACTACTACTACTAATATTATTATTATTATTATTATTATTTGCCGGATCCATGGCCGAGGGGTTAGCAGCTTTCTCCGCTAACCCCGAATACTCTCGTCACGTGACGCGACGAGAATTAGCAGTGGTTCAAATCGCAAAAGTGACTTATGAGAGTATGGAGCCGGTCGCTCAGAAAGTCGTGGCGTGCTGATGAGCGTAATCTAGCCTAGGAATCAACATACAGCTGAAAGATGCTGGTGTTGACCGCAATATCCTGAAACAGGATGGAAACGCGGGAAAAAAAAAAAAAAAAAAAAAATTATTATTATTATTATTATTATTATTATTATTATTATTATTTTTAAACAAGTGGAAATGTCTGGACTTAACATCAATGGAAGAATCATAAACAATCATTGACGACACCGTGCTACAAGCAGAAAGTGAGCAAGAGTTACAAGACCTATTGGAACAAGTAAACAGTCATAGTGCATAATGGGACTTAGATATTAACATCCTAAACATGAAAACTATGATAATAGCAGTGAAAAGGAAAGGTCATCAATGAAAATCACGGTAAATGGGCAGATACTAGAACAAGTAACAAGTTTCTCTTATCTTGGACATATAATAACAGATGATGGCAGAAGTGAAATGGAAATCAAAAAGAGAATAGGAATAGCCAAAAATGCTTTCAACGGCATGAAAACAGTATTACATCTAGAGAGATTAACAGAGCATTAAAAATGAGAATTGTGAAATGCTACGTATATTCAACGCTACTGTATGGCGCGGAAGCCTGGACATTGAACAAGCAACTAGAAAGTCACATAGAGGCCCTGGAGATGTGGATGTACAGACGAATAGGTCGTATTTCATGGAAACAAAAACAATCGAATGCAGAGGTTCTAGAAAAACTGGGAATGAAGAGAGAGAGAGAGAGTTGATGAAAGAAATAAAGAGGAGGCAAGTGAAATATGTTGGCCACGTTAAAAGACATGATACTCTTATAAAAACCATACTGGAGGCAAGGATGGGGGCAAGCGAGCAAGAGGTAGACGACGATATAAGTGGGAGGCTAATATAAAGAGATGGACGAGCATCAGACTGACAGAATGTACAGTCAGGGCGAGAGAAAGAGATGGAGGAGCATCAGCCTGACAGAATATACAGTCAGGGCGAGAGACAGACAATGTTGGAGATCTATTGCAGCCAACCTTCATTGTGGAGACGGCACCTGATTGATTGATTGATTGATTGATTGATTGATTGATTGATTGATTGATTGATTGATTATCATTATTCTGATAATTATTGTATACATATGGTGACAAATTTTATATAGTGCAGAATTGTTTATTATTACTGTAAGTTTTATTCGTGATAGTAAGTAAAGGACTCTATTACATGCCTGAAAGTGCACTGGGAACTTGGTGCTACAGCCTAGAACCATATTTCATAAACCATTGGACATTCGGTCGCTAACAGTTGTTGGTATCACCACGGCCGCCTTTACCTCCTTTATTTCCTGGTAGCAATTGCTTTATACACTTCTTATTGACAAATCCTTGGATCATCGCTGGGCTAGACCACTTTGTCCACTTTGCATTGTGTGTGACAAAGCAACACATTGTTTTCTACAATTTTTCTAGGGAGGGTGACAGACTCGATTCCTTTGATTACTTCTTAAATCTGAAGACTATATATATATTTTACTTTGTTAAACGTTAAGATAAATTAGATTGCTCAGTATACTTTTTATTGTTAGTGGTATCACATTGTTGTACATGCTCTATGGCGTAAGGAAAACAATCGACCTCTTGTACACTTCTTATAATTGAGGGAATTATATACTTCTTACATTTAAAGGCTTTATACATTTCATATATTTAAAGGCTTTATGCACTCCTTATTTTCTAAAAGCCTAAATAACAAAGATTAGACTGCTCCATACACTTGTCACTGTTAGTTGCACAACATTGCTTTGTACACTTTTTGAGCGGCGGCTTGAAAGCCCTGTAGTGTTTTGGAAATAAATATGTGTCTTGCATTCTGTATTTTGCCCAGCTTCTTAGTGTGTATATTTGTTGTCTGTGTACATGTATGTCAGTCAGTCAGTCAGTCAGTCAGTCAGTCAGTCAGGCAGGCAGGCAGGCAGGCAGGCAAGCAGGCAGGCAGGCAGTCAGTCAGTCAGTCAGTCAGTCAGTCAGTCAGTCAGTCAGTCAGTTAGTTAGTTAGTTAGTTAGTTAGTTAGTTAGTTAGTTAGTTAGTTAGTTAGTTAGGATATCACCCTTAAACTCCATACAAGTCCATATGTGCTCAGACCCTCCCGTCAACATATTCATCAGCGTCCGGCGGCTAATAGTTCCAGTTCTATGTTGGTTGACAATCCCCCGCTTTCTCCCGATGTGCCTCTCATGTCTAGCTGCTAGTCTGGCTGTGCTAGTTCTAACTTCCAAGTCTCTCATTCTGGACAACGAAGTAAACTCACTGGCGTAAAAGACTTCCGCTCTCAACATCTCTCTAAGGGCGTTATAAACATCGGCACGATCCATGGGCTGGCCATCTGCAGGATATGCAGAGTCTGTAAGTTTATCATCTCGTTCATTTCCCTCAACTCCCGCGTGTCCCGGAATGAAGATGAAGGTGACTCTACGTACAACAGACTTCCGCAGCAACTCAAACAATCGTCTACGTATAGAACCCGCCTTGACGTTTTGAATCATGCTCAATGCTTAGTATACAAACATTAGTATAGTTCTGTGATTCCAGCCATTTGAAAGCCCCTGTTACTGCCATCACCTTCACTGTCATGCTGCTCGTTTATATACTCATTCGGTATGCCAAAGGCAGGCACAGATATCCTATTTAAGCATATTTAATTAATTCTTCTCTCTGTCTGGTCAACGATTATTTTTCTTTTATAATTATCTGCAGTTTACAAAGACGTATATGAAGTAAAATACAGACACAATTCAAACAACACTTAACAAGGTCCTGAAAAGAGGAGACTGGCGTAGAAATATCCTCACACCAACGTTTATCCATAAATCGTCTGCTGCTTGTGCTACTACCATCCCTACCACTCCTGTCTCTGCATGTGTCCAATACCCCCATGAAACTCAACTTCGTTGATGTTCAACCACTTCAATCTTCGCCATCCTCAGCACCAAACTAAACGCGTAGATTAAATAACCTTCTGGTTAGATGTCCACTATTGTATTACTATTATTATCATTATTATTACATTGTGCAATGTGTAGTGCACATTTGGATACATTTTTATATACGACATCATTGTTTATTCGCGTAAGTCTTTATGGTGGTGCTAGAACAATATCTTACAGCCCAGTGGGCACACTGCGGGTGATGTAGTTAGGATGACGCCTGCAGCTTTTATTTCCCAAGACATTTCCTGGTAGCATTTGCCGTGTCCACTAGACTACTATCAACACTTTGTACTGAGTGTGACATGGCAATACATAGCTTTGTACAATCTGTGTGGGTGTGGGTGTGTGTCTGTGCCTAGGGCGATTGAATTACCCGAGTGCTTTGTGCACTTCTTGAGCTTGAAGGCTACTGCTTTAAACGCCTAGAGAAACTAAACTCCTATGTGCACTTTTTATTGCTAGTGGCAACTCATTGTTGTGTACACTTTCTGTGGCGTGAGAAAAACTCGTCTCCTGTGTACACTTCTTACATTTTAAAGCTTTATACACTGCCTTTTTGCCAAACGTCGATTCGATTGCTCTGTACACTTTTCATAGTTATTGGCAAGACATTGCTGTGTACATTTGTTTTTTCTAAGCAGGAGGAAAACTTCACTCCTGTGTACACTTCTTACATTCGAAGGCATTTTTGGCAAACGACAACAGAGCGAGACTACTTAGTACACTTTATTACGGGTCAAAGCTCTGCCCCGCACACTTAGTTTATGGCGGGGGGAGTGGGGAGAATAACACTATTGACTGCTTTGCCGACGCTCATAAGAATAATAATAATAAATTAATTGTCCCTAAGCATTTTCCTACAATGGACCAGACGATATGTAGCGAAATATGCCAGCCAATAAATAAAATGATTTATGACATTTCAGTTTAGATTCACGAGGTGAATACATTGTTTTGAACATATAAAATAATGTTTGAATAACAGTGAACAGTAAACATTTGGTGCTTCCATAAACATCACATCACATCACTATGAGAAAACAGTAAACAGCAAGCAATACACGCCACTGAACGAGCCATCAATGGGCTCTTAATTTAAACAATGTCCGAACGTTATAGTGTTTGGGTCCCTTGACACTAAATGTTTTCTGTGTATTATACTGATGCTCACTGTAGCTGCCGGCACGATCATCGTGTGTTGGAATTCCTATCCAGGCTTTAGATTATTTTTTCCCAATTTCCTGGGGCTTTCATGTTGACCCAGTCTAAAATTATATTGACAACATCACCCATCGAGTGCCCATTGATCTAAAATATTGTCATGGCACCATATACCCAATATCCCTGACGGTGAGAAAGAAAAAAGGAGAGAGGGGTGAGGTTACATTTTTTTTAAGGTTAAATCGTGTGGGCTTTATATTAAAACTTTAAAAGTGTGAAAGAAATTACAATATCCACGACATTGTCTTGTGATCTGTCAATATTGTTGTTTAGGATGTCAATAGTGTTCAGCACGTGACTCACGGTGCAGACGAACAAGGTGACGTCATAAGTATAGTTTAAAGATGGGCGTCCCACTTTTGACATGCACCACAGAGAAGCAGCGTTCTGTTATCCGATTGTTTTTATCAGTGAAGGGGTGAAACCTATAGAAATTCATCGGCGAATGAAGATCCAGTATGATGATGAATGTCTATCAGCCCAGCAAGTGTATGAGTGGAGTAGGAAGTTTCAAAACTTTTCGGTTCGATGAAGAGATACAGCAGGTGGTGCATGAGTGGTTACACACGCCACTAAGAGAATTTTTTTTTCTACAAGAATCCAAGCACTTTATCGGGCGCTGGAGGATTTGCATTGAACGCAGTGGTGACTACATCAAAAAATGATATATTTGTCTTTATATTTTTAGAATATATTCACACACACACACATACACACCACATACACAAACACACACACACTCACATACACACACACACACAGACACATACACATTCACACACACATGCCACACACACACTCACACACATACACTCACACAATTAAGATGTTCATTTGTCGCCCCCTCGTATTTTATTTGTAAAGCGACTACAGAGCATTTTGAAATCCTGCTTTATAACTAATGGGAAATAACCATTATAAATTTCGAATTGTCTTTTTTCTTCAACGGACTACTCTGTCCTTGGAAGCAACTGCGCGGTGGCTAACATCCTGCCGGTGTCTTTGGCTTAGGGATAGTGAACGCATCTTCATAATCCCGACATACTGGGTTCGAAGTCAGTCGCGGACGATTTGGAAGTAGACTTTCTTGCGTTAATTTTCAAAATAATGTGGGCATCGGGAGTTTAAAAAGCAAACTACTGAATATAAAATTTCCGAGAAAATATTAAACAGCCAAAAAATGTTGGGATTGGTTGCAGACAAACAAACATACAAGTATTGATTGTCGTTTATAGAAGTACTGGGTGTTTGTAAAGTCTCACTAAACTTTGTATGTAGAACAAATTTTAAAGCGTTATCAAAAAATGTGTTTCACAGTCCATCGGGAAGCAATACGCAGCGAATGGCTATCGTCTGCTGGAGTAATTCTTTGCACTTCAAACACAATGGTGTTATCAAGGGGCTAAATAATTTTTGTGTGGGTGACCAAGTGTTTTAAAATAGCGGTCGGTACACACGGATGGTTGTTCAAAGATGCTTGCTTGCTTGTGTTCGTTGGCTTGAGATCCAACGCGAAGTCCTGTATGTCGGATGAAGGCATCCTGTTGTCCAACATCAGTGTGATGTCATACCGGACCTGAGGTTTGTGTGAGTATCCGTTGTTCCATGTCTGGATTATTGGTGTGCAGACTGGTGGTTCCTCGCCGTACAGGCAGACACTCTCCGACTTCGGAGGAATCGGCGATCCTACTGACTTTAGCCAGGACCCCGAAGGGACCTGTTGCCTAGGACGCTCCACGAGGACGCGTCAATAGGTCTTGGCCAGTATATAACCCGGCCCTAGTGCCTTGGAAACACCTCTGCGTCCCGTTCAAAGATTTATGGCAAGATTTAATTACCAACAACCTCCTTATTGCATTTCTGTTAAAAATATTTTCAGTAAGTTTCTTGCTACGGGAAATTTGAAAGATGCTCGTCGGCCTGGTATGCCTGCTGTGTCTGAAACAAATGTCTAGATATCCAAGACAAAATCCTGAAAAGTCCAAGCAAGCCCTTAAGGACAATGTCGTAACAAGTGAACGTATCAGTGAGCACAGTGCACAAAATTCTTAAACAACGATTAAATTTTCGTCCATACAGGATTTCTGTTTTGTCTCAACTAAAAGAGTTTAATGATCAATCCAGAGTCAACTACTCCACGTGGTTTCAAGCAGTTTTAAGCTAAAGAAGACCAGTAAATTCTCAATGTTACATTCTGCTCTGATGATGCATTGTTTTTTCTATCTTGATAAGCTAATAGCCAAAATAATCACATTTGGAGCACTTTTAATCCCAGTGCATTTCATGAAGCGGTATGGTGTGGCGTCAGTAAATAACGTTTTATTGGAGCAATTTTCTTCACTAACGCTATAAATGTCGATCGGTACCCATTCTGGAACCTTTTATAGAACAGCTGAATGAACGTGAAATTGAGGAAGCGTGGTTCCATTAAGATGGTGCAACCGCACACAATGCGTTTTTTGGAAGAAATTTTCGCAAATCGCATAATATCACGTTGAATTTGGCTCAATAGTTCTCTAGCTCTATTCGATTATTACCCATTGGGTTTCTTGAAAGGAAATGTTCACAAAAATTATCTACACACAATTGAAGACCTAAAAGAAACAATCAGAATTACCATTCAAGAAATAACAACAGACACAGACGGTATTTGACAATATGAAGAGACGTATACAATCATGTCTTGAAGCCCATGGTGGACATTTCCAACACCTGTTATAATGTATACTTCACTGGTACTTTCCACCTTCCTCAAAACAGCGTTACGCCATAGCAGTGACTATTGTAACTAATTATGTGATGAATTTTTTCATCACTTTGTGATGAATTTCTTAGCACATGTTTTGATGACGTCATGCACTCCATTTTTCAAACTTGTTCTACATACAAAGTGTAGTGAGACTTTACAAACACCCGGTGGAAGCAAAAAGTCCAAATTAGAAAATATAACCTAATCTCTATTTCTTTCTTCTATTTCTACAAGATCCAATCAATATTTTTATGTTTCTTCATATTAGTGGCTGCAAGGGTGTTTTTTTTAAATGTCCCTTGCAGGACGTCGCAGTCAACACCAGCATTTTCCAGCTGCTGTTGATGTACTAGGCAAGTGTTTACGTTCAGGAGTTTGCCATTGCTTTCTGAACGACCAGCTCCCATACCAACACGTTATAACACAACGCGACACGGTCAGCTGCACAAATCCGTCGCGGCTGGGTTTCTAACGCCCGGTAAGTGGCTCACCAACCGAGTTCGCAAGCCTTTGGCCACGGAGACCGGCCAGTCAATTTTTTTTCGCATATCCTTTACAGGACGTCGCTGTCAACACCAGCATTTTACCGCTGTCGTTGATTTCTTGGCAAGATTACGCTCAGTAGTTTTCCATTGCTTTCTGAGAAGCCGGCTCACTTATCCCGTACGTTACCAACGCAGTGAGAACCGCTTCCAATTTTCGCGCGCTGCGTCACCCTAAGTGGATAAACGGGATGACGGAGAAAGTCGTTTAACCCCTCGTTCCACACCAATATATGCGGGGTTGGTTACGGCGTCCAGTGTTGTCATCCCCTTTTGATGAAACAGCACCAAAATCGACCCAAAAAGCACTTAACATTATTGGAAAGCACCCACACAAAAAAACGCCAACGGTTTTTATTACAAATGTAACAAGGTAGCACATTATAATTTATTATTATCACTTCATATTACAATTAAGTTTATTCCAGATCCGCCAAATCCCAATCAGAACTACTCTCGAGCCAAAAAAAGCACTAAATTGAAACAATATTTTTTTTGAAAAGCACTAAAACAAGCACTGGCGGTATTCATTCAATATTTTAAAAAGTAGAACATTACAATTTATTATTATCACTGAATATTAGAATGAAGTTTATTCCAGATCTGTCAAATCCCAGTCAGACAACTCCTATTCAGTTTCTGTAGCTATTTCCTGCTGTGTGTGCTCCTGCGCTGATGATGATGATGATGATGATGATGATGATGATGATGATGATGATTCATCATCATCATCATATTTACAGAAACTTATATGCCCCCTGGATTCCATTTTCGCAGAATACCCCTTTGGTTTATAAACAGAAGCATTTCATATCTTTTCATTCCATATCTAAAAAGTCAAAACAGTGTCAAAACGTGATGCACAGTTGTTTCCCCAATTTTTATTTTTTAACTCCCATCGCTGAAAAAAGCTCCACTTTTTCCCTTAGAAATTTTGTAAAATGAGCCATTTAAGCTAAATCTTTGATCTTGGAAGGGTTTTTTACCCGGGGCATCCTGTATGAGGGTTTTTTTCTTTTCCCCCAGTCCAAGTGGTCAAGTCCCGGTCCCCTGATATGATGAAATTTTCCCCCACTGGAATCGATGCGGGGGAAGTAGCTGCATCTTTTTTACAAAAATTTTTAGCAAGATCCCAAAATAAGGGGTTATTGGCTGTAAAATTTATTTCCACTAAGACTGCATGGACTGCAACCTAGAACGTTATTCGGGAAACGTCCCCAGCTGTGCAAAAGCGTTATAAAAAATGTATGCAAACCCCCAAAAAAAGG